>JAHWLF010000073.1:0-24000 GCA_024679295.1 Phytophthora parvispora
GGCCTTGGCCTTCTTGCCCTTGCCACGGCCGCCGCCGCGTCCGCCGTCCATGGCCTTCGGATCGGAACAGTCAGGAAATGACGGTGAGGATGAGGTGGTACCAGAGAAATGGTACTCCTCGACACAGAGCGATGAGACTAATTTACGGACGTTTGGGGTGGTGACATCCGTAGTTAGATGTGAAACCTACGTGAAGTTTTCTGTGTGTTGATTTCTTCAAGTAAACAATCAAAATTACTCTGTCGCTTGCACTTGCCGCGTGAATTCATTTGATGCGGAGCGTCTCCGTTCTTTCGACGGTGGAGGAGATGGCTGTTGAAGCAGGAAGGGGCTCGATTTGGCAGCGGCTGAAGCACAAGTGGAGCGATATGCAGATCGGACACCAAGGCTCGTACTCGGTGGAGCGGCTCGAGAGCCTGGAAAATTACTGTAGAACCACGTCAAACACTCGAGTCATTTTGGTGTGTATCCTCACGCCGTTACCGGCATTGACTACGGCGGTGCTGCTGGAATGTTTGCCATTGCGACCGCCCTCCGACGGGTGGAGAGCGAATTGGGTGTTCTGGATCCGGCTCAGTCTAATGGCATTCGTACTGTGCTTCATGGGGTTCTCCCAACTCGCGACGTTCCTGCCAAAACTGCGTTTCACGCTTTGCAAGATGCTGACTGTTGCCTTGGGTGCCAGCTCGGGTTTTGTGTTGGTGTGCTTACTGGTTGCCACTTCCCCGTGCCGTACACATGGTTGACCATAGGTCTCGTATATAGTCCTCTGGTGCCGACAATGATTCTGCTCGTCTTCGGGCGGAAACCTTTCGAGCGGAACTCGGGCTGCCGTCAAGATTTTAACCGCTTTCTTCGCTTATTTTTTGCGTACACGGCGCTTTGCGTGACGTTTCCGTTGTGCAAAGCGCTGTATAGATTAGTTCCCCCAACATATCACGGATACGTGGTTGTAGTGTTATTCGTGGGAAGCCGACTAGCAGAGTACTTTGTTCTGACAGCGACAAGAGAACTGGAGGATTTTATCCCAGGGATTATTGCGTTTTCGGTGGACCTGTTGACGACACTTTTTGTCTCCGTTTGTATTTCAGCGTCACCATCCATTCATGTGGTTGCGCTCTTCATCGGAGTAGACATTGGCTGGAGTTCCGTGAGATGCGTGAGCACGCAAACATTGTTACAAAGATTCTTCACCGCGTTCCAGAGCGAGGAAATGAGAAGAGTGCAGGGATACCAGGAGCTGGGGACCTAATATCAAGGTTGGCGTCTGTGACCCGAGATCCCAAAACCTTCCAACTCGCATCAATAAAAGGTGTACGCCTGTGGGCTTGCCTCCCCCATCGGTTGACAGAAGAGCAAGTGGTACACTTGAAGGAACTAGAAGCGTCTGGAATTTATCAAAGTAAAGCCTGCTCGTTTGGCAGAAAGAAAAGCCAGGCTCGATCACGGCAGCGTTTGCCGCAAGTTGGACCACCCAGCAACGCAATTGTGCCGTTTGAGTACCAGAGTGCACAAAATTTGTCTAGTTCTACACGCTCGGCGGAATGGAAGACATTTGTGACGGAGGGTACTCAGTTGCTATTCTACTGCGAGTGTCTTGTGCTGATCGAATACGTTGAATGCATCGTTCCTCTCCTGTATGTGGCCTACAAAACAATTCTGCAGCTGCTCCCAAATATCACATACTACCCGGTTGAATATTGGGGATTCAGCGCAGTAGCGAATGTGTTCGTCCTTGCAGCACTGGAAATTGGATCGCTTTTTCTGTTTGATTTGTTCTTGCATCGGAAATTCGCGTTTTCGCCGATCTACCAACTTGCCTTCGTGCTTGAAACGCAAATGCTCGTGATCCAAGCAAGTCTGTTCATCGAAATTGTGATTCTGCTGCAATTCGAGCTCGCGCATCTAGGTATGACATGTCATTTATTTAAGCCATCAACATGCGAGTTCCTGACTCCACGTATTTTGCAGGCGCTGATTTTACGTTCTCTTTTGAGTGGCTCGGCCACGCAAAAGCACTGAAAGGGTAAATAGTTTTTGCGGTAGCGCTACACCAGATAGCAGTAGTAGGTTTGCGAACATTAGCCCTAGCAAGTGAGTATGGGTTGGAGTACGTGTATATCGCGTGCATCGTCCGAATTGAAAGCTGCAGTGCGAAGGAAATTCTCTATTGGATTAGGGGTGGTTAACTTGCCTGTAGTTGAGTGTATGATATTCACAGCACAGCGTACTAGTAGTAACATCCAAACAGAGCGGAAATAGCTCGCAAAGCTGCC
Source organism: Phytophthora parvispora (assembly GCA_024679295.1). NCBI lineage: Eukaryota > Oomycota > Peronosporomycetes > Peronosporales > Peronosporaceae > Phytophthora > Phytophthora parvispora. The sequence goes on from JAHWLF010000073.1 coordinate 2,277, forward strand.
TATCGTACCTACAATTTCCAATACATCGCAATGGGTGTCGCCACCGTCGGTCCCACCGTTGCGGAAACGCTTGTTCAAGCTGGAAGCGCTCAGAAGAACGTTCGGCCTTCTATCTTCCATCGCCTAGCACACACATGGGGCGGCCTGTAGATAGGGCGTCAAGGATCGTATTCGATCGAGCGGCTCGAGAGTTTAGAACACTACTGCAGAACCACGTCGAATACCCGAGCCATTTTGGTATGTATTCTCACGCCGTTACCTGCATTGACTACGGCGCTACTCTTGGAATGCTTCCCATTGCAACCTCCCTCTGAAGGGTGGCGAGCAAATTGGATGTTCTGGATTCGGCTTAGTCTGATGGTTCTGGTAATATGCTTCATGGGGATCTCAGAGCTGGTTGTATTTCTCCCCGACCTGAATTTTACAATCTGCAAGCGGTTGGTCGTCTCTTTGGGCACGAGTGCTGGGTTTATGGCGGTGTGCTTACTCATTGCCGACACGGTCGGATTCCCAATACCGAATACGTGGCAGTCTGCGGGGTCCGTGCAAGGCATTTTTGTACCAGCAATGATTCTGCTTGTCTTTGGACGAAAACCTTTCACAGGGAACTCGCGTTGTCTCTTGCAGTTAAAGCGATTTCTTCGCCTCTTTTTCGCGTACATTATCTTTGGTCTGACATTCCCCTTCTCGAAATTGCTCTATGATTCAGTACCTACCGCTTACCGTAGCTATACTGCTGTAGTGGTGCTAGTATGGCGTCTAGTTGCAGATCACTTCATCATAAGATCGGCGCGGGAACTAGAGGATTTCATCCCGGCTATCATCGCATTCTCGGTAGAGCTGTTGGCAACGCTTTTTGTCGCTGTATGTATTTCATCATCGCCGTCAATTCAACTGTCTGTGATGTTTATCGCACTGGACGTGGCGCAACTATTGCTAGAGTTTCGCGAGTTGAGCACTCGCGCAGCTACTGTTTTAAAAATCATTCAGCACTCTCGGTCCGATGAAGAGAGTAAAACAATGGAAACTGCTCGAACAGGGGATTTTATATCTAGGTTGGTGTCCGTAACCCGAAATCCAAAAGCCTTTCATGTGACATCGATAAGAGATGTGCGGCTGTGGGCTTGTCTTCCCCATCGACTGACGAAAGACCAGGAAATGCAACTGAATGTGCTGGAAGCCTCCGGGTTTTATCAAGGCGAAGACTTTTCGTTTCGCAGAATGAGAAGTCAACCTCGCCCACGACACCACCCATCGCAAGTTGGACCACAAAGCACCGCAATTGTTGCGGCCTCCAACAAGTCCGCCAAGCCACGTTTGGCGAAATGTACACAATCCGTACCACAATGGAAGTCATTTGTCTTAGAAGGTCTACAGTTGCTCTTCTACTGTGAATGCCTTGTGTTGATTGAGTACGTTGAGTGTGTCGTGCCTCTCCTACTCGTGATCTACAAGTCAATCCTTCGTTTGCTCCCGAATGCTATTTACTACCCGATAGGTGTTGGAATTTGGAGTAGTAGCGCGGTTGAGAATATGTTCGCATACGCAGCACTGGAGGTGGCATCCCTATTATTTGTGCTTTATTGCTTGCAGCGCAAATTTGCATTCTCGCCTCTCTATCAACTTGCATTGTGCTTGAGACACAGATGTACGTGATTCAAGCGAGCTTATTCCTCGAGATTGTGGTTCAGCTTCAGTATGAGCTCGCGCATCTTGGTAAGTATCAGCGTCTCAGCACTTACCCACGATAAATTTGAACCTCTTGTATTGACAGCGAGTGATTCAATCTGCAGGGGTTGACTTCACCTTCCGCTTCGAATGGCTCCGAAGTAAATAACTGCCGTGTATAGGGGAAACGACTGAACGAAATTGCAGCAATATAAGCTGCATAGACTTTCAGTTCGCTAGATCAACACTACGTTGCTACTTGTTACAATCGTATTTTCGAAACTTAGAGAAGGTCTAGGTCGTTTTTGTTGCGAAGCCATTCGAAGCGGAAACTGAAATCAACACCTGCACATAAACGTCACGAAAGAATTATAAATGTTTAAAGTTTAGCGGGTGTGGAATCGTGGAGTTTGAATTCCGCCACTCACCTAGGTGCGCGAGCTCGTAGTGCATCAAACTCACCACCTCGAGAAACAAGCTAGCTTGAATCACGTACATCTGCGTTTCTAGTACGAACGCAAGCTGATACAGCGGCGAGAAGGCAAATTTTCGACGCAAGAAGGCATTGAAAAGTAAGAGTGAGCCAGCTTCCAGTGCCGCAAACACCAGAACATTCAGCGCTGCACTCGCATTCCAACTTTCAACACCACCCGGATAGTACACCACATTTGGCAACTTATGAAGGATCGATTTGAAGATTGCAAATACGAGCGGCACAGCGCACTCGACGTACTCGACTTGTATCAAGTACTCGCAATGGAATAGTAATTGCAGGCCTTGGACCACAATGTCCGTTGCTTTCTTACGCGAAAGCATCCATGCATCGGCAGCACCGATGATGCCCTCAGCTGATGCCGCCACGTATTTACCGACTAATGGGGTTGCATCGTTCTGTGTGGCAGTAGCACACGATTGTATGTTCGTTATGGAGGCCTTCCGTTCGTACACACCGGAGGTTTCCAGCTCTCGAAGCCGCTGTATTTGCTCTAGTGCGAGCGGGTGCGGGAGACAAGAGCGCAGTCGTACACCTTTCAGCGAAGCTATGCGGTAAGCGCTTGGATTTCTGGTCACGGCGAGGATTTGCGTCACCAGCTGATGCGGATAATTCTTCTCGTCCGTTAACTGCGAACTTCGTCGCTGTTGAAGAAGTTTTACTACCATGCATGCGTTTGTATGCACCTCACGGAACTCCAGCAATGCTTGTCCAATGTCTGCACAAATAAACAAAGACGAGAGGTAAATCGGTCCCGCCGCAGATATGCACACGGATACGAAGAGTGCACTCAAAAAGTCCACCGAAAAGGCAACAATCTCAGGTATAAAGTCCTCAAGCTCACGCGTTGCCCTTATAATACAACGCTCGGCAATAAATCTCCACACGGGAAGTAAGATTGTGGTGTACGCCCGATACGATTTTGGCACCAAGTCGTAAAGCGCTTTGAAGAGAGGGTAACACACGAATAGAGCCAAGTAGGCGAAAAGAAAGCGAACGAACCGTTCTAAGTGCAGACGGCTTGGCGATTTCTTGGCGAACGCTCCTCTCCCAAATACCAGCAGCACCAACACTGGTACAGAACTTCCCAGCACGAAACCTCCCCACTGCCACACAAATGGCACGGGGAATCCGACGCAGATAGTTGCTAGTAAGCAGACCCCCAACAATGTCGCGGTCCCAGTGAGAGACACAAACAACCTTTTGTACAGCGTAAAATGGAGATCGGGAAGGAACGTGACAAGCTCCGAGATTCCTACAATGCACAGCGTGAACACCATCAAGCCGAAGCGAACCCAGAACATCCAGTTGGCTCGCCATCCTTCGGACGGTGGCCTCAACGGCAAGCACTCCAAAAGTACTGCCGTCATCAACGCAGGCAGCGGTGTGAGTATACATACCAGAGCGACGCGACTCCGCGACGTAGTTCTGCAGTAATGGTCAAGGCTTTCGAGCCGCTCCACTGAGTACGAGCCTTGGCGCCCCACTTGGAGGCCATTCCACCGCTGCTCCAGTCGACGCCATGACGCGTTTCTTGGTAGTTTTCGAGCGTTTACTTGTGAATTACAGTCCGGACTTACACGAACTCGACTCATTAGTTGAATCGAAGATGACAAATGGTGATCTATCGCCAAAGGCCACAAAAAATAACTCGGCCATTTTGTCACAGTGTGCTGCGATGCAGTGGTCGTTTCAAGAGTCTCGACAAGAAATAGCAGATGCAGCTCCAGCAACTCAAATTTGCTTAAGACCCAAAGACCACCACTTGAAACGTTGCGACTGGATCAGCCGGTAGATGAATTGCTGCATCGTGCACACGTCAAGAGGACCAAAGGTGCACGGCGCTCCCTCAACGCGGGATCTTCCGCACCCGTTGTATTTGCTCGAAGCCACCGACTACAGTTAAGTGTGGGTACAGTATCCTCACATACAGCTTTTTGCCTGTACGAGCACCACACACGCAGCCGAAACCACCCGCCGTGCTTTGCCTGAGTTCGCCGTCGTGCTGGCACGTAAACGGAGTTGCAGCTGATTACTCGGCGTGTTCGCAAGCATTTCTGGATTGCTCGACTCGATTGTCGATTCCCTGAACTGCTCTCGTGCTAAGTCTCTGATGCAACACTCTGCAGGTGTCGAACTCAAAGCTTATTACAAACTGTCCAATTGGTCTCGCATGCGGCGGCAACTCGCGCTCAGACGCATCTTCGAGATCGGCTTTAATCGGGCCTTCGCACAGCTCCGATTACGAACCACGTGAGGTAAGTCACCCCGGGCCAATCACTATAAATCCCTCGGACGGATGTTTGTCTTTGCGTCGTGCGGACACCTCCGAGTGTCTGCACCAGAAAAAAACGCGAGCAAGCAGTCGATCGCCGCGGACGGAGCTCTATGCAGGTCCAGCCACAGGCGCGTCGCTCCTCGCGCTGACACAGCAATCGGGCAGTCCCTCGAGACAAACCTCCCCCATCAACTCGATCCGCCGCATCCATATCGCTTCCCACAGGGGATAAAATTACAGTGGTCCTTGAACCGAGCCATCTGCCCCAATTACGGGGTGCCAGACCTCCATCAGGTCTCAGAGGCTGAACCGAGGGTTGAGGGTGGATTCTTTTTCCGCGTCGTACGTGGCCTCGGCCGTTATTAGAGGGCTCATTTCGCGTTTCGCGTCCCCGTCCGCAGCCCCCCGCCCTACCTGCCCGTAGAGCAGCCCCCGCCGGCCACCATGATGAACGGCAACGTGCTCGAGCCCACCAACTCGTTGGTGGGGCCCATGCTCACCGACCTGTACCAGATCACCATGTAGGGCGGACCCCAACTCTACCGCCCTTGCGTACTACCAACTCTACCTCACCCTACCTTCGCTCTACCTCTGCTCTACCTTGTATCTACGACGCAGGGTCTACGCCTACTGGAAGGTGGGGCGCCACAACGAGCACGCCGTGTTCGACCTGTTCTTCCGCAAGAACCCCTTCCACGGAGAGTACACGGTGTTCGCCGGCCTCGAGGAGGCGCTGGCCATGGTCAACACGTTCAAGTTCACGCCCAGCGACATCGCGTACCTGCGCGAGGTGCTGCCCCACGCCGAGGACGGCTTCTTCGAGTGGCTGGACTCGCTGGACTGCTCCAGCGTCAAGGTGTACGCCGTCAAGGTAGAACGGCGTTGCATTCATTGGAAAAAGGGTAGAACGACTGTATCACTCTACTGACGACGTTCTACCAACATTTTGACATTTGATACCGTTCTACAGGAGGGCTCCATTGTCTTCCCCCGCATCCCGCTGGTACGCATTGAGGGTAGTCTGGGCGTGGGTCAGCTGCTGGAGACGCCGCTGCTCAACCTGCTCAACTTCGCCAGCCTCATCACCACCAACGCCACGCGCTTCAAGAAGGCGGCGGGCCAGGACAAGAAGCTGCTGGAGTTCGGCTTGCGACGTGCACAGGGACCTGATGGAGGCCTCAGTGCCTCGCGCTACTCGTACATGGCGGGCTTCGCCGGCACCAGCAACGTGCTGGCCGGCAAGCTGCACAAGATCCCGATCATGGGCACGCACGCCCACGCATTCGTGCAGGCGCACACGTCGCTGGACGATGTGAAGGTGACCACGCTGGACGGCAAGAACTTCCTGGACGTGGTGCTCAAGTACCGCAACGAACTCGGCCACACGCAGACCAACGATGTAAGAAGATCCGAAGGAGATTGACGGTTGTTTTGGTGATTGGTGCTGACGCTTTGTGCCATGTTTTGCTGTTGTTGTTGTAGGGTGAGTTGGCGGCTTTCATTTCGTACGCTATTGCCTTCCCCGACGCGTTTTTGGCCCTGGTGGACACGTACGACACGCTCTCGGTACGATATAGCAGAATTATGCGAGGAATTCGGATTGTAAGAGGCATTGATGCTGACATTTGTTTGTCTTGGTGTTGCAGTCTGGTGTGCCGAACTTTGTCTGCGTTGCGCTTGCGCTGCACGAGCTGGGCCACCGCCCGGTTGGCATCCGTCTGGACAGTGGCGATCTGTCGTACCTGTCGAAGCGCTGCCGGGAGGCGTTTATTGCTGCTGGCGAGTGCTACAACATCGACTACTTCAAGGCGCTGAACATCACCGCCAGTAACGATATCAACGAGCCGGTCCTGAACTCCCTGAACGAGCAGCGTCACGAGATTAACGCGTACGGCATCGGCACGCACCTGGTCACGTGCCAGGCCCAGCCGGCGCTCGGCATGGTGTACAAGCTCGTGGAGATTAACGGCGAGCCACGCATCAAGCTGTCCCAGGATGTGAGCAAGGTGACGATCCCTGGCCGCAAGGAGGCTTTCCGCCTCATCGGCGCGAACGGCAAGCCGCTGCTGGACCTGATGACCGGATGCAACGAGAAGGCACCGGAGGTTGGCAAGAAGATGCTGTGCAGGAATCCGTTCGACGAGCTCCGACGCGCGTTCGTGACCCCGTCACAGGTGATCCCGCTGCACAGCCTGTACTGGGACGGCCCGAACGGCGGCCTCGTGGGCGAGCTGCCTACTCTGGAGGAGCGTCGCCAGTACGTGACGGAGCAGTTCGAGTTGATCCGCGAGGATGTCGTCCGGTCACTCAACCCGACGCCGTACAAGGTGTCGGTGTCCAACGAGCTGTACGAGTTCATCCACGACCTGTGGATGAAGGAGTACCCCGTGCAGGAGCTGGATTAAGTAGTCAGGCTCGAATGACCGCTGCCTGGTCACGGCGCAGTCTTTTTCAAGTTGTAGTAAGTGGCTTTAATTCAGAGTAGCTTTGTTTTTTCACTGTCCAAACTTTGATCCCATTACGAAGTACATCGTCCTAGATGCTATCCGTTATTTTCGCGAAGCCAGTTAAATTGAAACGTGAAGTCGGCGCCTGGATACCACAACAATATTAGTCTCGGACGTGCACACGCTCAGCAAATGGTCAATGGAATACGAGTCGTCCTACCGAGATGCATCAGCTCGTACTGCAATAGCCCTACAATTTCGAGAAACAGAATCCCCTGAACAAAGTGCTTCGACGATTCCAGCGCAAACGCCAATTGGTATAGCGGAGAAAAAGCAAACTTTCGCTGTAGAAAATGATTCAAAAGGAAAAGTGAACAAATTTCCAGCGTTGCGTATATGAAAACATTCGCCAGAGCTGACACGCTCCACCTGTCTGCGCCCCCAGGATAGTAGACGGCATTCCGTAGCTCCTTGAGTATCAACTTGTTCACCGCAAACACAAGCGGGATCACGCACTCGACGTACTCGACCAGTGCCAGATACTCGCAATGAAACAGTAGTTGTAATCCTTGTACAACCAACTCTCTTGATTGCTCTCCCTGTTTCGATCGGATATCACTTCTGCAGGCTGATCCTTCAGACCGCAGCTTGGTGTTGTGAGGAGCTGGCACAATGGACGTGTTGTTCAGTTTTTGTAGTAATCGACGACGAGCTCGATTTCTTCTCTTCCTTCTCGTAATTAGACCTTTAGGACCGTACACTGCAGACGCTTCCAACGTGTTTAGTAAATCACCTTGCTCAGAAGTGATAGGGTGCGGCAAACACGCCCAAAGGCGTGTACGCTTCAGTGACACAATATCAAAAGCAGCAGGATTGCGAGTCACAGCTACAATTTCCTTCAGTAGGTAGGTAGCGTCCGAATTGCTCGGATAACCATTGTTGCTTTCTTGTACATAATGTTGATACACTTGTCGATCTTGCAGAAGTGCTAGCACCGTCTTGGCATTATCTTTAACCTCATAGAACTCCAACATAACTTGGCCGAGATCGACCGCAATTAATAACACCGATAGGAAAAGTGACCCCGCCGAAGAGATACATACGGAAACGAACAACGCACTGAAAAAGTCTACTGTCAGGGCAACTATTACCGGTATGAAGTCCTCGTGTTCTCGCGAAGCTTCCATCATGAAGTGTTTAGCCGCAAATTTCCACACGGGCAGCACGATGAACACACCGTTTTTATACAAGTCGGGTACGGATTCGTAGAGCAATTTGTAGAGCGGAAATACAGCTCCAAGACTCATGTACGCCATAAGCAAACGGGTGTATCTCCGGATGAGGGGATGAAATGGCGAACTGCTTGAGAAAGGCGCCATACCAAATACAAGCACCAGCATAACTGGGATGAGCATTCCAGCTACTAACCCCCCTCCCTGCCATACGAACGGTATTGGAAATCCGACAATTTCGGTCGCCGCTACTGCCAAGCAGGTTCCTACATATCCAACCGTTGATCCAAGTGCCACAATCATCCTTCTTGTGGCTGTAAAGCCAAAGTTTGGCACAAACTGATTGAAGCCATCGATCCCAAAGAAAATCAAAGTGTTTACCATTAGACTGAGCCGAATCCAAAACATCCAGTTGGCAGCCCACCCTTCCGACGGTGGTCGTAAAGGTAAGCATTCCAATAGAGAAGCAGCAATTAATCCAGGGAGAGGCGTGAGAACACATACCAGGATAACGCGCGTTTGCGACGTAGTGTTGCAGTAATGCTGTAGACTTTCAAGACGCTCCACAGAATAGGAGCCTTGTCGGCCGACCTGCATTTTGTTCCATCTCTCCTCAAGTCGATGCCACCTGCCCGTATCACACAAACCTTTTCTCGAAACTGGAGGTTGATAAGGGCTTGTCTCCCCATAGGAACCTAGGCGGACGGCACCTAGCGTTTCCGCCATCGTTGCAATCCACCGAGTTGGAATGGAATGGCGCCTTGAACACTTATAAATACTAGTTAACGAGTGGTTCTATGACCAATGTGGCAGCAAACTATTTATGAATTCATAGTCATATATACTAAGGTTCGGACGGCCACGGTGCAATTACACGTATTACACGAAACTTCGACCGAAATGAAAGACGTTACGAGCATCGACCAGTTTGGCTACGCATCATAGCAAAACTCCCGAGGATCAAATCACAGTCACATTGTGAAAAGGTCGCTGAATACCGTGAGGATGCCACCGTATACGTGTAGCTCTTATTTTTTAGCACACCAAACTTTAAAGTGGTAAACGTTCTACTTCTACTAAGCAGCATAATTGCCTGTGTCAGCGCAGAAACTACCATGAGGATGCGCAGCACTATAGTTTGCCCATTGTGGAAGTGAACCGGCAGGAATAACCGAAGTACTCGACCCGCTCGATGGGGAGTGGGTCCTGTCGACCCACTTGAAAGTCATTCCACTTCTTCTCTAGGCGTGACCATAACAATATCCTGTGGGCTGTTCACGTGACTGAGCTCAGTCAAAGCTACTACCTCATTCTTTCCTTTGGACACAGCGTTTATCATCAACAAAGGTGCAGCAACATTACAAAACTATAAGGTCGATTCTGAATACTAATTCGTTCCAAACACCTAGATATTTGAGAACCCCTCGCAAGTGGTTTACTTCTACTTGAAGCACAGCTCAAAATTTACTCGGTGCCACTACGAAGCCATTCAAACTGGAAAGTAAAATCAGCACCTGCAAGCACGAGTGTTAGCTAGAAGAAAATATTGAATGTACTGGGTCAATATCAGTTACCAAGGTGCACCAGCTCGTACTGCAGTAGAACGACAATTTCGAGAAATAAACTCCCCTGAACCAGATACATTTCCGTCTGGAGCGCGAATGCCAGTTGGTATAATGGCGAAAATGCGAACTTCCGCTTTAGAAAGTAGTGCAAAAGAAGTAATGAGCCGACCTCTAGCGACGCAAAGACTAAAATATTTGCTAGAGCCGATACCCCCCAGTGACTAGCGCCGCCAGGGTAGTAAACCGCATTCGGGAGATCCTTAAGTATCAGGTTGTATACGGCAAACACGAGCGGGACAATGCACTCCACATATTCTACTAGAGCCAAGTATTCACAGTGAAATAGTAATTGCAGGCATTGAAATACCATCGTTTTGGCTCGTGCTCCAGACAGGCTTGACTTCCGTTTTACGTCTTCACCTATACTCGCAGACAATCGTGTAGAAGTCTTTGAAGTTGTGATAGCATTCGCCTCTACCCGAATAGGCACGACGGAAGAACCTCGTGGCCTCCACATTTGTAATGAGCGCCGCTGGGATCTTCGGAGAGATCGACTTAGCTTTCTCTGCAGATGGGCATCTCTCGAGTTGTAGATTCCATACTCCTCGAGTTCATCCAGTCGTTCCGCTTGGCTGCTAGTCATGGCGTGTGGCAAACAAGCGCGAAGTCGAGTTCCATTAATTGATGCCACCTGGAAGGCACGAGGATCTCGAGCTACTGCTAGAACCATAGCCACCAGGTCCCGTTCCTCGCCTTCAAGCAGTGCTACCACCGTTGTGGCGTTCGCTCGCACCTCCCGAAACTCCAGAAATGCCTGGCCCACATCCGCGGCGATGAACAGCGCCGAAAGGTAGAGAGATCCTGAAGATGAAATGCACACGGAGACAAAGAGCGCACTGAAAAAGTCCACAGTCATCGATACCACCACAGGAATGAAATCCTCTAATTCCCGTGTAGCACTCATCATAAAGTGCTTTGCGCCGAATTTCCACAACGTCAGAACAATTAAAGCACCACCTCGGTAACGGACTGGAACATGCTCGTACACTACTTTATAGAGCGGATATACTCCTGCCAGGGCCATATACGCGAACAACAAACGAGCGTATCGGCTGAGGTGCACACGACACGGCGAATTGTTTGCGAACGGTGCAAGCCCAAATACGAGCAACATCATGATTGGTAAATAGATCCCCAGCAGCAAACCTCCAAACTGCCAAATGAAAGGTACCGGGAAGCCGACAACCCCTGTTGCTGTGGCGACTAAATTGGTTCCCACGTACGCAACACTGGTGCCCAATGAAACAACAGCTCTTTTGCAGAGTGTGGTGTCGAGGTTGGGCACGAATAGTCTGAGTTCCGATATCCCTACTAATGTTAGCGTGAACGTCATCAAGGTCAGCCGAATCCAGAACACCCAATTTGCGGACCATCCGTCCGACGGCGGTCGTAGCGGTAGACACTCCAACAGCACAGCAGTTGCCAGCGCAGGCAGCGGCGTAAGAATGCACGTCAGAATCACTCGCGTCTGCGAAGCAGTTTTGCAGTAGAACTCGAAACTCTCCAACCGCTCGACGGAGTACGCGCCCTGGCGCCCCACTTGAATTTCATCCCATTTTTCTTCCAGCCGATGCCACGCTGACGAACTTGTGCTCTGGCGGGGCTTCAAAGGTTTTAACGGGGTAGGCTTGCGTTCCTGTTCCTGGCTGACCCAGCTTCCGACAGGAGTTGCTGCTGGCTTGATCATTCTGACCGGCTTCTGGTGTGAGTCGTGAGAACGAAGCACTGGAACGCACTTCCGCGGAAAATAGTACCCGATTTCAGCGTATTTATAAAACAGCAAATGCCGCTAAGTGATCCAACAAGACCCGCACGATAAATAACTGTGCGCTCTCTGAATCAGCATCACAAATTCATATCCTGTAGCTGTAGCAGCTCCGTAGTGTTTCCTCTCAATTCCGTAAGGGGCTGGTCGCGCTGGCTGGTGCTGGTTCTCGGTCTGGTGAGCCCAGGGTAGGCGAGTTACTCGGTTTCGACTATGTCTGTGTTTTGTCCAAAATGCACAAAACCAAGGCATTTTCGCCGAGAACCGGGGACCTCGATGTAAGAATTTGACATTGTAAAAAAACGTATATTGGCCAAATTTCATATCTAATTGACAAAAACCGTCGTAAACAATTAACGCAATCCGTATGACGGAAGAAAAACATCGGGTGCCGAACAGAGCTACTACGGGTCACGCAAGTACGCTTTAAGTTCGCGATGGTAGCACCGTAAGTTCGTACCCCGCTCTTCCTGGCGTTCACCTCAATCCAAGATGTCGACGCCGCGCCCGCACCAGCGTCTGGGCGACGCCGCCTGGAGCAAGATGCCCAAAGTGGTGCGTAGTCCGCCTGCCCCCTCCCTTGTGCCCTCCCCCCCTCCTCTAACCGCCCGCTCTGACGCAGAACGGGGAGCTCTTTGCGCTCACGTACGGGTCGCTGGTCACACAGCTCATCAAGGACTTCGAGGACCTCAAGGTGGTGAACCAGCAGCTGGACAAGATGTACGGGCAACAGACACCCCCCACCACTTCGGCATTGTAGGTACTAAAATGCTGCTCTCTCTCTCTCTCTCTCTGCGCGGAGCAGGGGCTACAACATCGGCGTGCGGCTCGTGGACGAGTTCCTGGCCAAGGCGGGCGTGGCCAGCTGCCAGGACTTCCGCGACACGGCCGAGGTGGTGGCCAAGGTGGCGTTCAAGATGTTCCTGGGCGTCAACGTGGAGGTCTCGCAGTGGAACGCCGAGGGCTCCGCCTGCAGCCTCCTGATCTACGAGAACCCGCTGACAGAGTTCGTGGAGCTGCCCCCGAGCGCGTACGGCGTGCTGTGGTACTCGAACGTGCTGTGCGGCGTGCTGCGGGGCGCGCTGGAGATGGTGCAGATGCGGGTGGAGGCCCAGTTCGTCAAGGACGTGCTGCAAGGAGACGAGGTGTCGGAGATCCGGTGGGTGGGGAAGTTTGGGGGCGAATTGGTTTGGAGTTTATTGTGTGCTTATGACGACTGTGGACTGTGTGAGTAGGCTGGAGCTGAAGGGCATGATCGAGGAGGCGATGGGCGACGAGTACAAGGAGGACTAGTTGTTCTATTCCGTAGTCTATCGTCAATGTGTTTGTTGCCGTGCATGCACAGCTCTCTCTGCCTACACCGGACTTTCAACTTTCTGCACATTATTTACTACGCTCGATGTTGACAGCGTAGCCGCCGCCGAAATGGGCCAGCTTGCTCTGCAACAGCGTCACGATCTCGATCAGCAGCTTCGCCTGCACCAAGTACGCCTGTGTCTCGAACACGAACGCCAGCTGGTACAGCGGCGAGAACGAGAACTTGCGCTGCAAGAACTGCACGAACAGCACGAACGTCATGATCTCGAGTGCCGCGAACACCAGCAAGTTGGTGACTGCGCTCATGTTCCAGTTGCCGGCGCCGCCGGGGTAGTAGACGACGTTCGGCAGCTGCTCGAGGATGGACTTGTAGGTGACGAAGACGAGCGGGACGACGCACTCGACGTACTCGACGAGCGCCAGGTATTCGCAGTGGAAAAGCAGCTGGAGTCCTTGGAGCACCAGTTTCTTGGAGCGCTCGGCTCGCTTTAGTCTTGCGTAGCTGCTTTTGGTTCTCGAGGACGTTGTGCGCGATTGGTTTTGAGGTAACGGCAGAATTGACGCTGCATTCACCGGGTGAGGTTGGAACCAGCGGAGACATGTTCGCCTGCGAGGTTTACGAGGTGTCCGCTGTGAGCTGATTCGATACACTCCTGAGGCTTCCAGCAGTTGCATTCGTTGCTCCTGATCGTTCGTAAGTGGGTGAGGAAGACATGCTCGGAGCCTCACAGTATTCAACGCTGTCACCCGTGATCCTCTAGGGTTTCGCAGCACTGTAAGCAGCATCGGCACCAAGTTTGGAGGCTCGGAATCGCCAATCTGTTTCCTATTCGGTTCGTGTTGCGTGTCAAGGAGCTCTAGAACAACTCTTGCATTCGTACGGACTTCCTGGAGCTCAAGTAGCGCCTGACCGAGATCTCCCATGATAAACAGCACGGAGAGGTACATGGACCCGTAAGTCGTCATGCAGACCGAAACGAATAGCACACTAAAGAAATCCACGGTGAAGGCTACCAGCTCCGGGATGAAATCTTCCAACTCGCGCATGGCGTTGAGTATGAAGTGCTTCGCTGCGAATTTCCACATTGGGAGCGCAACTACCACAACTCCTCGGTATTTTATCGGTGTGGAGTCGAAGACTACTTTGCAGAAAGGGTATACCCCTCCAAGCACAACATACGCGAACAAGAAGCGGTAAAACCGCCTGAGTTGGGGCCTGCACGGCGAGTTCTTGCCGAACTCTTTCTTGGTGAACACGAGCCGAACCATGATCGCGATGTACATTCCCATCACGATGCTCCCGAGTTGCAGCATGAACGGCAAAGGAAATCTGACAATTTTTGCTCCAAGCAGGCATGTTCCCACGAAAGCTCCGGTGGAGCCAACAGAGATGATGATTCTCTTCGCGAGCGTAAGGTTGAGACTTGGAACATACGTGATCAACTGTGAGATTCCAGCAAAGGTTATCGCCAAAAACATGGACGTCCATCGAATCCAAAAGACCCAGTTTGCAGCCCAGCCCTCCGAGGGGTGTTGGAGCGGGAGACATTCTAGCAGTACTGCCACTATCAGCGCAGGAAATGGTGTGAATAAGCAAACAAACACCACCCGTGTCTTTGACGCGGTTTTGCAGTAGTTGTCCAGGCTCTCGAGCCGCTCGACGGAGTATGAACCTTGTCGACCCACCTGCACCGAATTCCACCGTTCTTCGCAGCGGCCCCACAACGACGCAGCCGAATTTGGATGTTGCGGTACTGCATTCGCCGCCACCATAGGGACCCCCGTACTCGCGGGCAGGAGTATCGTTGACTAATTCACTCGAAGATGAGTGAGTCTTGCCGTGCCATAATACAGAGAATGTGTCTCCGGAATTCATGCAAAAATAACAAGTCACAACGAACGTTGAACCACCTAACAACCCATTTGTAGTCATCACTTCAACAACATGATGACGAGAACACTAGCCTACGCCAACCTTTAAGTTTTGTGATCGATGTTGGCAGCGTAGCCGCCGCCGAAATGGGCCAGCTTGCTCTGCAACAGCGTCACGATCTCGATCAGCAGCTTCGCCTGCACCAAGTACGCCTGTGTCTCGAACACGAACGCCAGCTGGTACAGCGGCGAGAACGAGAACTTGCGCTGCAGGAACTGCACGAACAGCACGAACGTCATGATCTCGAGTGCCGCGAACACCAGCAAGTTGGTGACTGCGCTCATGTTCCAGTTGCCGGCGCCGCCGGGGTAGTAGACGACGTTCGGCAGCTGCTCGAGGATGGACTTGTAGGTGACGAAGACGAGCGGGACGACGCACTCGACGTACTCGACGAGCGCCAGGTATTCGCAGTGGAAAAGCAGCTGGAGTCCTTGGAGCACCAGTTTCTTGGAGCGATCAGCATGCCTGAACTTGTTGCTGCTAACTCTGGCAGGCGAACTGGACTCGTTCCCAATGAATTCCGAGCCTGGCGGAAATGAGGTCACAACCCCGCTGGTAACAGGGACAATAGCGATGCTGTTCAGGTGCGGTTCAGGGTGTTGGGGAGGTTGGTTTATCCATCGACTAGTTATCCGTTCGTCCATTCCGTAGGCGCCTGATGCCTCCAGTGCGAGAAGTTGCTCGTGCTCATGGGGCGACAAAGAATGAGGAAGACAGGCCCACATACGTGCAGGTCGTAGCGATGTCACTTCAAACGTGCCAGGATGCCGAGCTACGTAAAGGATCATGTTCATCAAGTCTACGTCTTCCGAGGTGCTTTTAGTGCGTCGGTCTTTCTTCTTCTGGGATCGTGCCTGGGACTCCCGTCGACTGCGAAGAAGGTGCATCAAAGTTTTTGCGTTTCCCCGTACTTCGTTGAACTCGAGAAGCGACTGCCCCACGTCGCCGACGATAAACATCGCTGAGAGGTAGACGGATCCGGAGGTGGTCATGCATGCCGAAACAAACAGCGCGCTGAAGAAATCGACCGTTAACGCCACGAGCTCTGGGATGAAGTCCTCAAGCTCTCGAATGGCTTTGACGATAAAGTGCTTGGCTGCAAATTTCCACATCGGAAGCAGCAAGATCACCACCCCTCGAAATGAAACAGGTGCGAAGTCGAAGACGACGCGGTAGAACGGATATACCCCACCAAGCACCAAGTAGGCAAACAGAAATCGATAAAATCGCTTAAGATAAGGGCGCAGCGGAGAGTCCTTCGCGAACTCTTTGCGACTAAATACCAGTCGAACCATGGTTGCAATACACAGCCCCATGACCACGCTTCCAAGCTGCAGCATGTAAGGCACAGGAAACTTCATTGCCGTTGCTCCGAGTAGACATAGCCCGACGAAAGTAGACGTTGAGCCTACCGACACAACTACCCTTTTCAGAAGCGTAAAGTTGAGGCCAGGAACGTACGTGATGAGCTGTGATACCCCCACAAAGCTTATCGCCAACATCGTGAGCGTCCAGCGAATCCAAAACAACCAATTCGCTGCCCACCCTTCGGTTGGATGTTTCAGCGGGAGGCACTCGAGCAACACCGCGAAAGTGAACGCTGGTACTGGCGTCAGCACACAAACCAAAATCACTCGTGTCCTGGAGGCTGTTTTGCAGTAGTGATCCAGACTCACGAGACGCTCAATTGAGTAAGAGCCCTGGCGACCCACTTGGAGCTCCTCCCACCTTTCCACGACGCGAGTCCAGAACGCAAACACAGAAGGAGGTCGAGCAGAGCCATCGCCTTTAGAAACATCAGCTACCCGTGCACTTCCCATTGTCGTGGATTGAAAGCAAATCGGAGCGCCGCACCTTACGAACTGCCCATTGGGTGTTAGTTACTCAGTCGAATGTCACCACCGACCAGGACGAAGAACTCGGTCTGATCCCACCCACTTCGCCATGACAACACGATAACTACAAGCTCAAACAAGATTTCTAAACATAAACCTTGGCATATGTAGGTATATCTCCTTATCACCTCTCCAGCTTGAAAACAGTCTGCGGCTCAGCTCGCTACCCGTCATGCAGCTTAAAAGAAGGCCGGAAGTCGACCACGAGATGATGCCTTCCGGCGCAGCTGCCAAATGCGGATCCCCCCGTCAGCAGAGGCCGACACCAATGTGGACCCGTGCGAGTTCACAGTTAGCGCCGAGATGCCCTGGGCATGCGCCTCCGGGATTTCCAGCACTTGCTCCTGGCCGGAGGGCTCATCAAGCTTCCAGAACAGCAGCTTGCCCGTAGACGTTCCTCCCACTGCGTATTCTCCATCCGAGTCGAAGCACCTGCAGGCCACAAACGTGAGTTATTTTATAAAACTATTTGAACAGTATTGAGTGTGCACTGATGGATACGTACTGGACAGGGCCATCGGCATTCACGTTGACGGTGATCATCCTGGTGCCGTCAGTTTGATACACAGAGAGCTCATTGGCCTTGCTCATGCATGCGATAGTCGATGATCCGCCGCAGAATGTCAAGCCGCAAATCTCGGCGCGGTGTACGGGGCTGGCGAACAGCTTGCGGATGAGATCGCTCGTCCTCAAGTCGATCAAATACACAACACCTACGCATATTCGAGCGGGTGAGGGATTCAACGCACCAAACGAGACTAATAGCACTACGCACCGTTCTTCGTCGCCGCAGCGCCTGTGGAACCATCGTTGCTAATGCACAGGCTCACCACGGACTCTTCACACTCCATGAACGTCGACAGCGGAGCTGTGGCGATACCCTTGGGGGTGTAATGCCACATCTTGATTGAGCCGTCCCATGAACTCGACAGCAACCGGTCCTCATACACACATATCGCAGAGAGGCCATCATCGTGCGCCGTGATCTGGTCGATGACTCGCCCGACATCCATCGAGTACATGTAGATGCTGTTGTCCCATGACCCGATGAACACGTATTTCTCGTCGGGTGATACGTCGCAGCACGATAACGCCAAGTTGCACGACAGGTTGCGCCGCAATGTTCCGTCTAGAGTTGCCGAAACCTTAAACGTGGTATCCTTCGACGTTGAGAACAACGCTCGACCGTCCTTGCCCAAAACCAGCGACGTCACCTCACTGCATGCAAATAGACGAGCAATTAATTCTAGATACCTACCTTCAGGAAGTGTACAAACATACAACGTACCCAGCATGAAGCATGTATCTCGCCGATGGTGACCACGCGGAAGCATCACCGTTGGCTCCGAAAGCCCAGTTCCAGCGTCTGGACGATTCGACACTCATCCGGCGTCGAAGCTGAGCTGTGATCCCTCCTACCAAACGCTGGGCCTGCTTGGCACCAAACGATCGAGTCCGGAACCCAAACATGCTGCGCCGGTTGCCCGATGCTGTTCCTTCTTCATCAACGTTTTCGTCGTAAGAGCTTTCTTGCCCAACCTCACTGTCTTCTCGACTACGGGTCTCAACCTCGCCATTTGACGATAGACCATTCGACGGGCCTACGGACTCGCCGTTAAGTCGTTGAGGAGGTACAAACTCAATTGTTGCGATTTCCACCGCTTTGCCCACATCGTTTCGCGAAGGATGGGCGCCAGAAAACAACAGCTTTGGCGTCTGTCCAAACTCTTGGATCTGTGCTTCGAACGAGCACTTCTCTACAGGATCGGTTATGGTCTCAAGATCTACCGAACCCTCGTACGACAGATAGTAAAACACTGTAGTACGATACAATAACTGTCAGTCAACTGCGTCCCAACAACTCAAAGCAAGGCAAGTTTGACTTACAGTTATCGGACTCGATTGCAGCTTCACCCCTCTGTTTGCACCCGAAGATCAAATCGATCCACTCATGAATGTGCTCAGACACGTACTCGCTTTCTAGGGCCTCCCGGTTAATTCGAACAAAGGCAGACGGGCTGGATGCCCACGCTGGGAGCTCAACGTCCCCAACCTAGTAAAAGCGCAGACATATGAGAATAGCAACGAAGTGATTGGTCAGTATATCAAATGACGCCAACCATACTCAAACGATCCATCCTTTACGCACCCTCGTCAGTTTTTGCGTCGTTCCCAGATCCAAGTTCTTGCCGTTGCAAAGCCACTCCTCAGGCGGCAGCGAGTCGTCAAAGAATGCCGGGATAAGTTCCTTAAGATCGGCGTGGTTTGTGTTGCAGCTACTCCAAGTGCTGGGAATGCTCTGAAAAAGCCGGTCGGGGGCATCGAACTTGCCGTTCTGCAGACATAGCATGTATTCAGGGGCCATCCGCACGAAATAGTAGAGCACGTATCCGGGTGTCGAGTAGTGAGTTCCGTAGAGAAACGGCGGCGGCAACCCCTCGTCCTCCATTCCGCGTGGCATGGCTTCGAATCGCGCTTTATAAAACTCCAGGCGTTCTTCGTTCAGTGCACCGATGGGCTTGGATAAATCGCGGTACACGGCAGGGTCCGACAGATCTATGGACGAGCTCTGGTAATCGTTCAGAATCCAGGGAAACACGGGATACTGCGTGAGGTCGTTCTTCGTGCGTCCAGCAGCGTTGTTCAGGTACACCAAGTAATCGTAGTTGGACACCTCGCGCTGTTGCCACTTGCGTAACATCGACTCCAAGTCCGTCTGCTGCAGATGCTTCAAATCTGGCTGGTTGACCATCATATCGTACACTTCATCTCGATCGTGATGGTTTCGGAAGCTGAAGAAAAAGCTTTCGCCATTTTTGAGGAAAATCTCCAGTCCCGTTTGTTTGAGCATGTGACGGCGCTTGTACAAATACTCAATCGTGTTGTAGGCCCAGTTCAGCACGGGGTCACCGACATTGTTCACCTGCGCTGGCTGGAAGTACAGTCTCTGGTTCGTCAGCATCAGACAGCCAGGGTACTTGAGCAGCGGCACGATGCGGTCCACGAGCTTGCCCTTGGTCAGCAGCGGGCGCTCTCGGAAGTCGACCAGCAAGCTCGAGTCGAACTGATCCGTCTGTCTCGGGGTCAGCACCGGTTCTAGCAGCGCCTCCTCGTCCACCTTGTTCATGACGCTGTCCTTGTGCGCCAGCTCCCAAATGGGGCGGACACTCTTCAGAAACTCCTCGATCTTGGAATGCAGCAGCGAGAAAATGTATTTCTCCGGGACAGCAGCAGCAGCGTCCGGAGACGTCTCCTTCTGCACGTACGGGTGGTCCACACCCCGGTCCTTCATCTCCAGCACCGACGACACCTTGAAGGTCAGGAAAATGGCGCAGTCTCCAGCCTCCGGATGGTCGTGGAGCTCGGCTACAGGCATTTCCTTCATGTCCCGGAAGAAAAACCTGAGTACGGGCACGTTGCTGTCCTGCGGCTCGAAGAAGAAGCCCCTGGTGCACATCTTGAGCCTGCCCTGCACCTTGCTGCAGCATACAAAAAAACATTATAGCATTAACATTATTCAATAACATAATAATTATCAGATTAAAAAAGCTTAAAATAAATTACCGGTGCGTGTCGGGATTGGGCTCGAGATAGCGGTGCACACTGAAGTCCTGTGCTCAAATAAGAAAAAAAGAGATAAACGCGTGCATTTTAGAGGCTAAAAGACGACTAATTAGGCCGAGCGGGGGCGCCCTACATCCAGGAAGAACTCGCCGTCCTCCAGCAGCAGCAGGTTGAACCGCGTCTGCGCGCTCTTGTAGCCGAACTTGGACGCGAACATCGGCCCCGGGCGCGGTCTAGTGCTGGATGATACGAATGAGGGATGAGATGCTACGTTGGCAGTTGGCGCGACACACCAGATTGTACACGAAATAATGCGCTTTTGACAAAACCGGGTGCACTTATTACTGGAAAAACTGTTGCATACCGGTACACCAGCCAAAATAGAAATAAATACTGTACGGCGAGCGAGTAGCGAGGAGTTCATTTTTCAACCTGAAGCCATGAGCGAAAGCGCAGACCTGTTAAGCAAGTTAATTGCACTCTGGACGCAGATCAAAGAGAGGTGGGACAAAATGCAAGTTGGTCGACAGGGATCGTACTCTGTCGAGCGACTGGAAAGCCTCGATTTGTACTGCAAAGCCACATCTACAACTCGAGCCGTTTGCGTGTGCTTGCTCACCCCACTGCCTGCGTTGGCTGTTGCTGTGTTCCTGGAAAGTTTACCGCTGCGACCCCCGTCAGAAGGGTGGACTGCCAATTGGGTCTTCTGGCTGCGCTTGTTCTTGCTGGAGTCGGTGATCTCATTTTCGGGGAGTACGCTACTAGTCAAGTGTGTTCCTGGCCTGGACTACTCTCCCGGAAACGACTAACTGTGGCGCTTTCGGTGAGCTGTGGGTATGTGGGGACGTGCATTCTGGCAGCCGTAACGATCGGGTTCCCCGTGCCGTTCCTCACACAGCTTGGAGCAATACCCATTGGAATTCTCACACCGTTGACGATTCGGATCGTTCAGGGGCCAGCATTGTTTGATAAAAACTCCCCCTTCAAAGTAGTCGGCGATCGATTCAATCTCAGTTTTCTCGCCAACATGGTGCTCATAATGATGTATCCGGTCTACAAAGTGCTGTACGAGTCCGTTCCCTCGTCGAGCCGGGGAGTCGTCGTGTTGATCTTACCAGTCTGGAAGCTCGCAGCAAAATCGTTTGTCGTGCAGATGTCACGTGAATTGGAAGACTATATACCCGAGTTTGTGGCATTCTCCGTCGACTTCTTTGGGACGCTTTTCGTCTCCGTCTGTATGTATAGCTCTCGCTCGTTCTTCCTCTCTGGACTCTTTATTGCTGTTGATGTCGGGTTGTCCTTGGTGGAGTTTCGAGAGATACGTACGAACGCGAATTGTCATGGAAATACTGCAGGATCGTAATTACTCTAAAACTCGTCTTCACAGCAACAATTCGCGTAGATTTTCTACTTTTGCTTCTAATGAACTGCTGGAGACCATCACCGCTGTGGCGCGTGACCCAAAAGGACATCTGGTGGAGTCGCTACCTGAAGTGCGTCTATGGTC
>JAHWLF010000074.1:0-23897 GCA_024679295.1 Phytophthora parvispora
CCCGCGCCGCAACGTCATGCTGCGTGACGCCGCCATGGGCTACTCGGGCCGCCTGATGGACGCGTACAAGCACAAGGACCGCGTGTTGGCCACGGCCGAGGGCCGCGAGGAGGAGCTGCACGCCTACAGCGAAGCGTCCGGCAAGTGGCGCTTCTACCGCACACTGTGCCAAGTGCGCTTCGGGTACCTGTCGTTCCTGGTGGTCATGATGGTGCTCATGTTCTCCTTCACGCTGCTGATGGAGATTTTCTTCGCCATCTTCCTGCCGAGCGCCAAGTACGACGAGTACTACACCGTGCGCGCAGTGATCTCGCTGGTGCTGCTGCCCGTGGTGCTGTTCTTCCTGTCCTACATCTTCGAGGAGGCGTCGCGACTCTTTCTCGACGCACTCAACAAGTCCGACGGCTCGCTGCCGAACTTCCGGTTGGCTCTGGCCGTGGTGATCCACTACATTCGCCATCGCACAGAGCTGGTGGAGCCGGATGAGCCGGACGATCTACCAGCTGAAGACAATACGTTGCAAACAAGTGGTGGCGGCGGCAGCGACGAACTGCGGAGAAGTCGGACGAGTGCTGTTCCCGGTGGAAAACTGCATGCAAGAGGGTCCATATTGCTGACTGCTAAAGACGACCCGTTCTTGGACGACGACAAGGAGGAGGAGGACGAAGCATGGGAGCGAAAAAAGGCAGAAGATGAGAGGAAGCAGGCGGCTGCAGAGGCAGCGGAAGCTCGTGCAGCAAGGCTTGCCCCTGTGGATGAAGAGGACCCGAAAACAAGAGCACGTAATCGCTGGAAACGGATTCGAGCTGCGGTGAAGACCACGTTGCTCATCAAGAAGGTTAAGGACGAAGGCCCAGCCATCGACCTATCTACCTTTGTCATCGTGGACATCGTGTGCCCAGTGCTATTCGAGGTGGTGACGGCAGCTTCTATGGTTTTAAAGTTTGTCACGTCATGGTCAATGTCGGACGCGTTCTTGGCGTATGTGCAGATGGGATTCTGGTTTGTCGGTGGGTACTTGGTGTTGTGGATGATAGCACATTTCTGGAGCAGCAGAAACAAGAAGATGCGTGTGATTGTCAGCAATTATCGCCGCCGTAGACGTATCATGCGCCGCGCAGTGAGCTCTCTTGAACGTAAAAAGCGTTCGGAGCACTTGTGGCTTTTGGATGTTGGCTTCCGCTTTGTCCATCACGTGGGAGTCGCGCTACATCCCACGCACTGGTGCTGTTTCAACAAAACCAATAAAGACAGCAAAAAGCGTGTGAAAACGCCTGCTGACGAGGTCACCATTCCGATTGCGACATCTGAGTATATATCGTCGACTACTGCTCGCGCTGGAGCAGAGGCTACTGCGGATGCAGGGCGGCCAAACGCTACCACCGTGTATGCGTCGCGCCTCCAGCAAATTCAAGAATTTCGCGTTTGGGTGAGATCTCGCAACCCTTGGCATAATTTGTCGCTTAGTGTCCGGGCTGTGATTTTACTCGCGTTGGTGATCGGGTCTGCTCTACTATCGTTGGAGTCATTTTTTATTGGGTGGCCTATCATGGGTGTGTGCCTTATTGCCCTGAGCTCAGTCACCCAAAAGCGGTTTCCTCAGATTTTCGGTCGCGCATTCCGGAAGTTCATTTCGGCATTTGTGTTTGTGTCGCTCATTTTCTTTTCTTCCTCATTCATCATTGGTACGGTTGTATCTGCCGGTGGATTCAAGCTCGGTGCATTCGACAACTCTACTGCGCTGGTGTCGAGTGAATTGGAAACCACCCATGGTGTATCGGCCTCTATCACTATTAACGGCAAGGTGATTACTTTTGATGACACTTCCGAATACGCAGCTTGTAGTATTAGCTACCAAGGGCTTTCCGTGCTCGACTTGGCTTTGATGGCTGATGCTGCGTATGGTATTACCACCGACATCCAAAAGTCTGCACTTGAGAACCGATTTAACGGAACTGAGCTGGAGAACTGGAAATATGTCGCGCGCAACAACGAGAGTACTGACGGGCAACAGTGGATGGAGATTTATTTCCCAAGTATCAATATGACAGTTATCACAGTTCGTGGCACAGCCTCTGCCACCGACGCCCTCGAGGATATGCACTTTTGGTTCGGCATTTGCATTATGCAGGCAGCAAATGTCTTTGTGCCGTTCCTCAAACAGCTACCTCGTGCTTTCGTCGTGAATATGTTGTCGATGCGGCTGATTGCAAGCGTAATGCCAGCACCAGTGTTCACGGATCTGCTTAACCATGCTGTAGATACTCGTGCTCGCGTCGGGAACAACCTCGTGATCACGGGGCACAGTCTTGGAGGCGCTATTGCCGCTATGATTGGTGCCAAGACCAAAACGAGCGCCGTATCGTTTTCAGGGCCCGGATTGCTGTATTCGCTGGGGCGCTTCGGCATCACATCTCAAGATGTTCGTGACTATGTGCTGACAATGAAGCCGAGGAAAGATATTGTCCCGCTTGTTGATGAGCTCGGTGGCTTAGTTCAGGAAATTCGTTGCAAGAAGTCGTCCCCGATGGGTTGCCACAGCACAAGTACACACCTGTGCGAGTTGTATTTCTCGTGCGGTGACCCTCGACAACGCAACTGGTCGACCAACCAGCAATGTATTGCGTACGACAAACTCGCGGCGGACGATGACGATGACAATGAGTAAGTCCCACGAGAGCAAACAATTGTATGAAATCTGTGGCAAGACGCAGGGCAGCAGTAAGGGTAAGTTTGAATGTATAAGCTGGATAAAACACGACACTTGTCGCCCGGGTCTGCGTGAGCTTAGTTCCTGGACCAAACGATGCAGGCAAGCAGAACCAACGTTTGGTGTCCGTGGAGCGACAGTTTAGCCGTTGCCAGCAGCTGACACCTGCACGAGATAAGCATACAACCCAACAAATGTTAGCAAGAGCCTCCAACGTGGATGCAAATACAGCACCTCCAACTTACGCGAGGCACGTCGTGATGCTCTGTGAGACTGCCTAGGTACTGGTTGAGCTCCTCGATGCGCTCTCGGTACGTTTTGGACGCCGCCTTCTCGATCTCCTCTTGTTCCTGGTAACACACCACCACCACAGCATCAGTATACACTGAGTCTACCTCAAGTAGCAGCCTATTGATCATCCAGTAGCGGCGGGCGCACCCTCTTCTTCTGGTGCTGGGCGTGGCGACGCTGGGCCGGAGTCATGTCGTCCAAGTCGACCTCCGCGTCGTCGCTCCCGTCTCGCGCATCGCGTCGCTGCTCTTCGGCGTCCTCCTCACGACGCTTGGAGCTCTTCTTCTTGCTCTTCTTGTGCTTGTGCTTCGACGACACCTTGAGCGCGCTGCCGTTCTTGAGCTTGAGCTTGCCGCGCTTGACGTTCTCCATACTCGGCGAAAGTATACTGGAGGCCTTCTTGTCCCGAATCTCAAATTTTATTAGCTGGTGTGCCGCACACCATAATTTATTTTTTTTTGTCTTTTCGCATTTCTCTTTTGGCACGAATGGAGCCCGAAGCTCCTGCGTCGCCGGCCGCTGCAGCGCCACCGGTCGATCTGCCGACGACAGCCACCGACCCACCGACTACAGGGGCCAATGAAGCCCCTCCGAAGAAGAAGCGCGCCAAGAAGCGCTTCGTGTTTCCGAAGGGCATCAGCATGAAGAAGTACTTCGCCAGGAAGCCCGGCCAGGCGCGCAGGAAGTACGTGGAAGGCTTCCGGCAGCGCCAGAAGGATAAACTCAAGCCACCGAAGGAGAAGGTCGTGGAACGCATCGTCCATCGTCCGTGGGCCACGCTGGCGATGGATGAAGCTTCTCGGGCACTTGCAGCCGACAAGGAAAAACTCGACGAAAAGCCCCCCAAGCCAAAGGCCAAGCGTCACCACGGGCACCAATGGCCCAAGGGTTTTAACGCGTACGTGTACGCGAAATTGGGAGCCGAAGAACGCTATGAATATGAGAATAAGTTGAGGGTGCAGCAAGGGCTGGCGCCGAAACCGCGAACGAAGGTCCCGGTGCCGAATAAATTCGCATTGCCTGATGGCATGGATCTGGAGCAGTTTTTGTCCAGGAGCCCCGGTCCAGAACGCATGAAGTACTTGGCCAGATACATCAGGCACCACAAGATTGACCTGGAAGCCACACGCGTGCGCCCAAGGAGGAAGGCTAAGGTGCCTTTAGGACGGAAACCGGAGCCTCGGTCTCACCCACGCTGCGGCTGCTCCAGCTCTGAAGCTTGTGCGTCCTGCAGCAGGTGCATGGAGATCCATTGTATCTGCGGGTTACCTGGACGCCAGCGTCGTGCTTTATGCCAGGAATCTCGTGCATGCAGCTGTATTCTTTTTGATCCCACGGCTCGCTGTAAACTATGTCATGGCTGTCGACAGCCGCAGGGGTTTAGCCATTGTCGCTGTGTCCTGCACCAGAAAGTGCTATGGTCTAAAAGGCACCCTGAAGTTGAAATAGAACAGACAGAAGAAGAAGAAGATGCTGCTTGCAACTGCTTCGTACTTGCGAACCGACATGGAGGTGCTGCTGCTACCAAGGAAAAAGAGGAGAAAACGTTGGAGGAAATCCTGCGCGTTCGGCGCATTAAAAGGGGTTCTGGATTCCCGTCGAGTGATAATATTTATCGCAGTAAGAAGATCTCAACGTTTCTTGGTGGCGAAGGTTTAGAAGATGATTTAGATGATGGAGTGGACGATGGAATTGGCACAGAGACTCTACCACCCAGTACAGAGAGTGTGCTTCCGCGGACGATGAGGAGGAGACTGGTTGATCCAGTGTACAATCCCGCTACCTATCACCCATTGAATCGATCGGAGGGGTGCTCTCTGCTGGAAAGTATTGAGCCACGGAGTGGGTACATTACCCGGAGAAACAATGCCGCGGTAAGTGTGCATTTTCCTAAACAAGTTCGCTTTGGCAAGTTAACGAACGATATGGTTCTTTGTGACGATAGTTTTCAAGTGATGCGATGATGGACGAGATCTGCCGTGGGCTGGATAACTTCGCATATGAAATTGGTACGTAGGCTGCATTATACGCGTTATCATAGTTGTATATGCATGGCATTTAATGTCTTTCAAATGTGCATTGATGTTATCCAGACCGGAACGCGACGATGCCACCCGACGTACGTATCCGGTGCATTTATGTTTTGGCGAATGATGCAAGTCTAATTTTTTATGGATACAGGATCTTGTGGACTTCTTTGTGTATATGGCAAGCATAAAGACAGCGAATGTGGGGGAGCTTATTGGGACGTTCGAAGACTCTGCTGCTGTCGCCGCTGGTATCGTCATCGAAGAATACATGGCGCAGCTGGTCGGAGATTCTGCAGTGCAGCAGCAAGCTTTGTGCCCCCCAACAAAAGCAACCGTACAAGCTTTTACGAGAGAGCTTCTTATTGGTTTCAATTGGCAGCTCTTCCAATCCTGCTTTCCATTAGATACAGTGGAGAAGATAGGCACACTGCTGAAGACGATAACAGCCATGATACTCGACGAGTTTGTGTCGATACAACCGCCAGATTTTGACACAGAAGCGTACCGATGTGACCTGGAGGAATGGATCCAAAGCTCTATCGCCGTTCCCTTTTTCACGCCAACTGGTGCAATTCGAAGGGG
The DNA here is from genome assembly GCA_024679295.1 of Phytophthora parvispora. NCBI lineage: Eukaryota > Oomycota > Peronosporomycetes > Peronosporales > Peronosporaceae > Phytophthora > Phytophthora parvispora. Next base: position 5,614 of record JAHWLF010000074.1, read on the forward strand.
ACCAATCGTTGACGCGGCACCGACCAAATCCAAACGGAGTGATGCAGCGGCACAGGCTACAGCTAGGCAGAGTGCTGGAGCGGCAAGGAATACATCGAGTCAAAGTATTGAAGTGGTACGGTCTACTTCGAAGAGGAGTACTGGGGATGCGCAACGCCAAGCAGAGGAACGGCGTGATGATGTGGGAGTAGCACACTCTTCTCCCCACATCCGCTTGTCTGTGAAGTCCAACAGTGTGCATGGGAACCCCGCTTACAAGTTGCACTTCACCACAACGCTAGCAGACGGCCATTGTATTAAGGCGTCTGTGGGCGAATTGGACAGCAAGGTCAAGGCGAATGCTACCATCGCACAACTCTCGAAGACCCTGGAGGATCATGATAGAAAAAGGAAGGGCATGGTAAGGATTCCATGCCCTCCGCCCCCAGTACCAGGCCCTCAACCGGTTCCCCGACCACTCCCCCGACGGGACCCGAACGATCCGCATGATAGCTTGTTTGCACTCGTGTGTGAGCATTTTAATCTTTATCGGCAACGGAAGTGGGAGGCAGCCGTCGCAAAGTACTCCAGCTGGAAAATTGCGACGGCACAAGGTCTGGAGTGGGTCCCAGAGCGCAAGCAAAGGAAAAGGAGCATGAGCGCAGAATCGCTGCACGACGGTGAAGAGAAGAAGCAGAGAATGGATTGAGCAAATTTGCAAGGGGTGAAGACTGGCATTAGCAATCATTTCCTCGGCTGGAACATCCTGATCGGATTACCAGTGACAAATATATATCCAGACTTGAACATGGAGCCTACCTAAACTCGGGTTAGTCGAGCGACTTGAAGTACGAGGCTGATGCTGAAACGGACCCAACCATTGTGCGTGTTATTTTTTGCGTTCTAAAAACGATGCTGCTGAGTGACAGCAGCGCTATGGATCGTAACTTGCTTAGGCTTTCGTTTGTCCAGGTTGCGGAAGGAGGTGGCCGCAGCAATGAACAAGTACGAAGTGCTCGGCGTGATTGGAGAGGGCGCCTATGGCGTAGTGCTGAAGTGCCACAACAAAGAGACCAACGAGACGGTAGCTATCAAAAAGTTCAAAGAGAACGAAGATGACGACCCTATGGTGCGCAAGACGACATTGCGTGAAGTGAAGATGCTGCGCTTTCTCAAGCACGGCAATATCGTTGCGCTGAAGGAGGCGTTCCGCCGAAAAGGTCGGCTGTACCTTGTGTTCGAGTATGTTGAGAAGAATCTACTGGAGGTATTGGAGGACAAACCAAACGGCGTCGACAGCGAACTCGTGCGCTCGTACATATTTCAGCTGTGTTGTGCAATTCATTACTGCCACACTAATAATGTGGTGCACCGCGACATCAAACCTGAAAATCTGCTCGTGAACACGTCCAATGGTGAGCATTCGTTGCGTCTGTGTGACTTCGGTTTTGCGCGTTCACTCCCTAGTAATGGGAATGGTTGTGATTTGACTGAATACGTTGCCACAAGATGGTATCGGGCCCCAGAACTATTGCTTGGAGATACCAAATACTCCAAGTCTGTGGATATATGGGCTATTGGGTGCATTATGGGGGAACTCATCGAGGGCCAGCCCATGTTTCCTGGAGAAAGTGAGATTGACCAGTTGTACCTGATCCAAAAAATGCTTGGCCCACTCCAGAAACGGCATATGGAGTTGTTCGCAACGAATCCTCGCTTCTCTGGGCTGAAAATTCCCGAAGTTAAAATCCCTGAAACATTATCTCGGCGGTACTGCGGGCGGGTGTCAAAGAAGGCTATTAGTTTCCTTGAGAGTGCAATTCAGTTGTGTCCTGAAGACCGATTCACGAGTGAAGAATGCCTGAAACACCCCTACTTCGAGGGACTGTCCTATTCTACTTCAGCGGAGCCTAGTGTCGCCAATTGCTTCTCCACGGCTACATCAATCTCAGGCTCCGATTTCAAACCCTTGCAACTTAATTTGGGCGAGAAGCTAACGGGGCCCACACCAATGGACGACGATATCACTTCTGGAGCAACTCGTTGGCCTTCCGACCCTTACGAAACTGGACGTAGCAAGTGTTGGATGTCCAGTCGTGGCGTAGCAAAAGCAGAGGAGAAAAACCCACCGCTCTCAAAAGACAAGCGCCGATCAGGGAGTAGACGAAGTCGAAAGGATGAAAGGGGCGGTAGCGGGCACTCGACGAGCAGCAGCAGTTTAAGGAAGATGAGCGACTCGATAGAAGACATTGCGGGCGTGTCAGTATCCGCGTTATGGCAGCCAAGTGAATGTGCTGCGCCCAAGGACGACGATGGTGGGCCGATGAGCACTTTAAGTGGGCGCCGCAAGGGCCGTAAGAAAGGTGGAAATCACCTTCCGAAGCCTACAAGTGGTGGTGGCAGCAAAAAGAAGACGCCGTACAGTGGCGACACTGCAAATGTAGGTTTGCCTTCGGGTGTCGGTATCGCTATGGTCCGGCCGGTATCACGACAAGTGTTGCTATCGCAGCAAACCTTGCCGCGCTACCTGCCCCAGCTAGGTGGTGGCTTGCATGATGTCCTCGGCGACTTATCAGGCTCGGTAGGGGTTTCCTCTCCTTCTACTGGATGCAGTCCGGCCGGCAATATCAGCTACAGTGCCAAGAGTATAGCCGGCGACGAGGATGAGGAAAGCGGACTCGCCAGTGTCTATAACTACCCGGTTTATTCACGGTCCACTTACTCTAAGAAGTCGTCCAAGAAGCTCCGAGAACGCACCCTGGACGCGCAGGAGTTGCTGGAGTTCAACTGAGCATTTCTTGCACTGTGATCATAGACCCCGAGTCGTGTCAGGCCAGTACCAGTTTGTACTTTTGTCAATCAAGCCATAGAACTATTTCCATTTTGAATTGCCCGAAGATGTTCATCCATCGGCCTGGTACCAAAGCACTCCGCTTGCCAGCCAGCCAGCCACGTCAGCACCAGCCTCGACACCCAGCAGCACCCGAGTTTTGTCGTGTCAACATGCTGCCTTCAACATGTAACATCGTTTCCGCCGGGAAGCCGCGAGCATTTCCATGTAACCAAAATGGCCGACCGTGCTGCCGAGGCGCTAGCCGAGAGCTCCAACATGGTCTCGCCAAGGCAAGTCTCTCCAGCATCGCCACTTTGCGAGCGCAAGCTCTAACGATGCCCCAGTCAAGTGCTTTGGCAAGTGTGACCACGCACGGCCATGACCATTATCGGACCCGAAAAAAATCCTCACAAGTCGCAGATCCATATCGGCCCGTTTCTACCCCATTATTTGTCAACTCAACACTCCGGTCGCCCTTGAAGCCCGCGCTGCCATTCCCGGATCGACCGAGTCGCTCGCAAGTCTTCCGTCCGCCGCCGCCACCATGTCGTCTCGCCTCGACGCCGAACGCAGCGGCAGCCCCGTCCCCTCGCGCGAGCTGGCCTTCGTGCTGCACAAGAGCAAGAGCAACGTGGAGAGGCTCGAGCGCCTGGAGCAGTTGCTGGCGCAGGACCCCGTGTTCAACCACGAGAAGATGAACTACCTGACGCGCGGCGAGCAGTACAAGCGCGCCATGCAGATGTCGGCCACGGTGGAGATCCTTGCGCGCCGCAACAAGCTAAGCGACGAGGATACGGAGCAGCTGCGCCTCATCTTCCAGGGCATCACGAGCTGCTCGGCGTCCACGACGCTGCACACGCTCATGTTCATCAAGAACCTTGGCCTGCTCTTCACCGACGAGCAACAGACGCGGTGGATGGACATGGCCAAGCAGTGGCGCATGATCGGATGCTACGCGCAGACCGAGCTCGGCCACGGATCCAACGTGCGCGGACTCGAGACCACCGCCACGTACATCCCCGCCACGGACGAGTTCGAGGTCCACTCGCCCACTCTGACGTCGATGAAGTGGTGGCCGGGTGCGTTGGCTCGCACGGCCAACTTCGGAGTGGTGTACGCGAGACTGCTGCTTGGGGGCAAGGACTATGGCGTGCACAACTTCATGGTGCAGCTGCGTGACTTGGAGACGCATGACGCAATGCCTGGGGTGACGCTGGGCGACATTGGTCCGAAGATCGGCTTCAACAACGTTGACAACGGATACTGCACGTTCGAAGTTCAACCGAGTCCGCATCCCGCGTCAAAATATGGGGATGAGGTTCGCGACGGTCACTCGGGAGGGGAAGTATGTGAAGAACTCGGGTGTTCCCCAGGAGGTGCTGTACTTCACGATGCTGCAGACGCGTATGGTCTTTATCCGCTCTGCTGGTATCAATTTGGCGAAGGCGTGCACGATCACTATTCGTTACTCGGCCGTCCGCCAGCAAGGGTACGATGCCAACAACCCGAAGTCGAAGGAAGAGCTGAGCGTGCTGGATTACCAGACCCAGCAGTACCGTTTGTTCCCGCTACTCGCGGCGGCGTATGCTATCGTGCTGACCGGTAAGGTTTTGTTTTGTTGAATACGGGGGTAACCGTGAAATGGTGTATGATTCTAAGTGAGGGTTTCTGCTGTCATGACAAAAGGAAACCGCGTTGATGAGTTTGCGGCATCCCTCTCAGAGCAGACGAAGCGCGGCGATGTGAGTTTGCTCACTGTTGGCCATGTCATGAGCTGCGGACTCAAGGTGCTTACGACGGATCTTGCCACTGCCGGCATCGAAACGGCTCGTCGGGTACTGTGCTGTTTCTACTGTTGCTTGCCACGCTAAGCTTGATTAACGTCACTATTCTGTTGATTTCAGGCTTGTGGTGGACACGGCTACCTACTCTCAAGCGGTAAACTAGCATTGCATTTTGACGTCGAGATTCGCGTTCTTGCGGAGTTCTCACGGTACCACTGCATTGTCGTTGTTGTGCAGGCTTGCCGGTTCGTATTATTCGCGGAGCCCAATTTTCAAGGTGACAATTGTATTGACTAAATGATCTCTTCTTTTATAGATTTTGCTGGGCGACGCCGTGCAGACTGTCACGACGGAAGGCGACAACTTGGTCTTGTCTGTTCAGGTTCGTGTTGCAAATGAGTATTTCGTGTAAGCAGTGAGACTAACGGACTAACACAACTGCTGCACTTGCGTGGTTATTGAAGACCGCTCGAGCTCTGCTGAAGATACTGACGTCGTATAAGAAGACGGGCAAGGTAGCGGAGCCCATGGCTTTCCTGGCAAACATTGACAAGCTGTCGAATGCGGGGTCTCGCACAAAGCAGCAGTGGCTTGAGCCTCATAGTTACGTGGCTGCTTTCGAGCACCGTTTCCTCTACCAGCTTCGCTCCTACGTGAAGAAAATTTCGACGGAGGCTTCCGTCACTGCTGGCCTGCAGAACAATTCGATGGACACCCTGAAACTGACAAACTCCTATGCCAGTTTGGTGCTCGTCAAAACCTTCGCCGAAGCCGTTCAAGCCCCGTCGACGCTGACTTCCGAATTCCTGTCCTCGCCTGCGGTTCTGAATGTTGTGCGCCTGCTTTGCCACTTGTTCGCTTTAACGCAGCTGGAAGCTACCGCCGGAGAGTTCATGGAGAGCGGATGCGTCTTCCCCAGCGAGATGCCGATCATCCGGGCCAACATCGAAGACCTGCTCGCGCTCATCCGCCCGCATGCCGTGACGCTGGTGGACGGCTTCAACTTCTCGGACCACACGCTGAACTCGACGCTGGGTCGCTACGACGGAAATGTGTACGAGGCTCTGTACGAGTCTGCGCAGCACGACCCGCTGAACCACTCGTCGGACAAGGTGGCTTTGCACGAGTTGTTGCGTCCGATTCGTGAAGAGCTTTCGCAGTCGCGGCTGTAGGGGATTAGCGAAGGCTTTTGGTGCCCACGAAACGAGGCCGCCAGAAATTGTACGGCACGTTGCGTTTTTTGTCGCTTCATAAACCGAAGTCAATCTGAAAATGCTGTTGTTTTCGTCATAACTTGCCGGCGCTTCAACGCTCAAGCTGAAAGGCTAATGCATTGACCTCCTGATCGAACACCTTCAACATGCCCAAAATCTCGTCCAAGTCGCGTGACAAACTTCAACTATCACGTGCGTGTCGAGTAAACAGACCCAGCCACCACCACCACCTCGACCTCAAAGCTCATTCCTGAATTTGCGCAGTGATTTGCACCCCTCAACAACGACCTGAAAATGACGTCGCGACTGGATGCTGAACGCCACAAGAGTCGCGTTCCTTCGAGGGAGCTGGCGTACGTGCTGCACCAAAGCAAGAGCAACGTGGAGAAGCTCGAGTGGCTGGAGCAGTTATTGGCCCAAGACCCGATTTTCAACCATGAGAAGATGAACTACCTGACCCGCGGCGAGCAGTACAAGCGTGCGACGCAGATGGCTGGGCGCGCAGAGATCATCGCTCACCGAAATAATCTCAGTGAAGAAGACACAGCGCTGCTACACGTGGTCCTCCAAGGCTTCACCAGTTGTCCCTCCTCGACGGCACTGCACACCGGGATGTTTTTCAAGAACCTTGGCCTGCTCTTCACCGACGAGCAACAAGCTCGATGGATGAAGATGGCCAAGCAGTGGCGCATGATCGGATGCTACGCGCAGACCGAGCTCGGCCACGGATCCAACGTGCGCGGACTCGAGACCACCGCCACGTACATCCCCGCCACGGACGAGTTCGAGATCCACTCGCCCACTCTGACGTCGATGAAGTGGTGGCCGGGTGCGTTGGCTCGCACGGCCAACTTCGGAGTGGTGTACGCGAGACTGCTGCTTGGGGGCAAGGACTATGGCGTGCACAACTTCATGGTGCAGCTGCGTGACTTGGAGACGCATGACGCAATGCCCGGAGTGACGCTGGGCGACATTGGTCCGAAGATCGGCTTCAACAACGTTGACAACGGATACTGCACGTTCGACCACGTGCGGATTCCTCGTGAACAAATGGGCATGCGCGTAGCTACTGTCACTCGCGACGGAAACTACTTGAAGAACTCTGGCGTTCCTCAAGAAGTGCTGTACTTCACGATGCTGCAGACGCGCATGACGTACATCCGATCAAGCGGCCTCGCTTTGGCGAAAGCGTCCACGATCACTATTCGCTACTCCGCTGTTCGCCAGCAAGGGTACGACGCCAACAAGCCTGACTCCAAGGAGGAACTAAGTGTGTTGGACTACCAGACGCAGCAGTACCGTTTGTTCCCGTTGCTTGCTGCGGCGTATGCGATCACTCTGACCGGTAAGCAACTTTTTAAAGCAGTTGCTGTCAATATGGTTGCATTTGCTGACAACGCATTGCTTATTTTTTTGTAGGAAACCAAGTGGATGCCTTTTCCCTGGAACTAGCTGATCAGATCAAGCACGGTGACTTGAGCATGCTTGTTGTGGGACATGCCATGAGCTGTGGCCTCAAGGTGCTCACGTCGGAAATGGCATGCAATGGCATTGAGACGTGCCGCAGGGTACGGTTTTCGTGACGCAGGTTCATGCTGAGTAGCAAAGTTTCTGACGGTCTTCGTTGTCATCGTTTAGGCATGCGGTGGACACGGATATCTGCTATCTAGTGGTCTGCCGGTTCTTCTTGGCGATGTCCTTCAAATGGTGACCGCTGAAGGTGAAAACTTCGTCCTTTGCCAGCAGGTGAGTGCATTAACATGTATTTCTCCGGCTGAAATCTACTGACACGTAACACCCAACCTTGTACGATTAGACCGCGCGCGCTTTGCTGAAAGTGCACGGCCAATTCCAATCTGGTGGCCACCTCCCTGCGGCGATGCAGTTTATTGCAAACATCGGAAAGCCGTCGTGTGCGCAACCCCGTGGCAAGGATCAATGGCTCGACCTTGACACGTACGTAGATGTTTTCCAGCAACGCTTCCTGCATTCGCTTCGCGGTCTTGTGGCCAAGGTTGCATCGGAGCCATCCGTCGCCGCTGGTATCCAGAACAACTCGATGCACTGCTACAAGTTGTCGAACGCTTACACGTATCTCGTCCTGGTGAACAACTTCGTGGAAGCTGTTCGCTCTCCGTCGACGCTGACGAAAGACCGCCTGTCCTGCACGGAGATTCTGCCAGTACTTCAGCTTCTTTGCAGACTTTTCGCGCTCACGCAGCTGGAAGCTACCGCCGGAGAGTTCATGGAGAGCGGATGCGTCTTCCCCAGCGAGATGCCGATCATCCGGGCCAACATCGAAGACCTGCTCGCGCTCATCCGCCCGCATGCCGTGACGCTGGTGGACGGCTTCAACTTCTCGGACCACACGCTGAACTCGACGCTGGGTCGCTACGACGGAAATGTGTACGAGGCTCTGTACGAGTCTGCGCAGCACGACCCGCTGAACCACTCGTCGGACAAGGTGGCTTTGCACGAGTTGTTGCGTCCGATCCGCGATGAGATTGCGCGCAAGTCTGGCGGCAAGGCGCGGCTTTGATTGATTAAAACTGCACGGGATTGTAGTCAGTCATGGTTTGCTGTGTTCGACACGGTGGCCTTGCTGAGTGTTGTTGCAGGCCTTAGTCTAGCGATACGTGTACGACATGTAGTCAAACACGCTCAGGTATGACTTTTTTTTTATCTTTTCCAAGAGCGGCTAACCATCACAACTTGCCGCTGGTTGTAAACCACGAATCACCGTTTGCTCGGAAAGAGTCCAAGAACACCATGGTTCAGGCCTTGATCTTGACAAAAACGTTGATGGAAGATCTACTAAGAAGTACTACTGTAGTAGTAGTTTAGCTTTCCCTACAACTTTCAAGAAACAAAACCGAAACTGACCTTCAGCTCAAAACATATGTTCGAAATCCAATCTAACGTTAGAAACACTTTTGGCAAATTTTGAACTTTCCCGCGTTTTCGACTTTGAACTTCCCGCTAAAACGAGCGTCCATCACTGAAAATGGCGGACAGCCGGCGCCTCGCGCTGGAGCGATGGCGCGAGGAGAAGCGCCGCCAGAAGGAGCAGCAGGCGCTGCAAGCTGCCAAACCTGCTCGGCCTGCGCGTCGGGTGGTCGCCCACAGGTACAACGAGCGCCCGGGGGACCTGTGCTTCGTGGTGCGACAATACTAACGAGAAACTCGTGCTTTGTGTCGCCCTAGAATCACCCGCGAAGCTCCAGTGCGCACGCGCGTGGCCTCGAAGCAGCGCAAAATGCCGCCCCCATTAACGCCCGCAGCCCCGCGTCGTGTATCTGCTGAGCCTGGGGGCCTCGGGCCGATTGGGGAGCTGGAGACGTCGGAGGAGACTCAGAAGCAGCGGGTCTACGACACGCTCAGGACCCCCGCGTCCAAGACGAACAGCGGTACAGCCGCCACGTCGGAGGACGACAACAGCAGCGATGTTTTGTCGGCTAAACAGCGCAGAAAGCGGCGACGCAGCTACATCTCCCCGGGGTCAAACGTTCCATCGCTGGCTGGTGGAGCGCAGCGGGTGGTGACGCCCACGCGGCTGCTGCAACATGAGAGTGATGACGGCGGGATGGATGGGGACTTGGACGGTGCCACGCCGGACATTGTGCCCGGACCCAGACGTGTGAGTGTGCTGCCGATTCGACAGAAGACGAGCGACGAAGGCGTGGCTGCATTCGTGCAGGCAGTGACACCGCAAAATGCTGCGCGTGAATTGCTCGCAGTAAGCGTGAAAGACGAGGGGAGTGCCTCGTCAAGAGAGACAATCTCGCTTGGAAGTATAGGATCAGCGCTCCGCGTGCCACACTCTGAGTCAGGCAGAAGTAGCGATGTAAGCTCCGAGTCACAGACACCAGCGAGCTCCGTACTGCGAGTGAAGGAGGAGACGCAGGACCCTGTTATACTGCGGGTGAACTCCATACCTCATCAGAAGATTGAAGATCCCAAACTGGAAATCTCGCAGACTGAAAGGAAGCTGGTTTTCCCGGATCGAGTCCCGGTGAATCCTGCACAGAAACCAACGAGAACCAGTATCGAAACACGATCATCTAGAAAGAGCATGTCCGGCCGTACGTCACTTGATGACTCCAAGCCTGTTCAGTCTCTCAGCGAGAGGCTGGAGGGAAACCCCAAATGGGAAATGGACGATTTCATGGTGACGAAGAATCTGGGTCAAGGCAAGTTCGGAAATGTATATCTGGCAAAGGAGAAATGCTCGAACGTTACTGTTGCCCTCAAGGTATGCGTCTCTAGCTCATGTGCGCTGTATGTGGATATAATTGCCTTTACTGACACAATATTTTTACAGGTTTTGTTCAAGTCTCCGTTGACGCGAGATGGAGGCGTCAACAACTTGAAGCGTGAGGTCGAAATTCAAGTGCGCCTTCGCCACCCCAATGTTCTGCGCATGCACGGCTACTTCTACGACGACTCGTGCGTGTATCTGGTGCTTGAATATGCGCCTTATGGGGAGCTCTATAAAGAGCTAGCCAAAGAAAAATACTTTACTGATGCTGTGGCCGCACACTACGTGGCCCAAGTAGTTAAGGCACTGAAATACTGCCACAGCTGCAACGTCATCCATCGCGATATCAAGGTACGTTTAATCACTCCAGCTTGCACCTTCGCAATCAAGCACTGACAATATTTTGTGCAATACAGCCTGAAAATCTTCTACTCGGGTACAACAGAACGATCAAACTCGCTGATTTCGGGTGGTCGGTACACGCACCTAAGCCGTACAACCTCCGTAAAACGTTTTGTGGAACTCCCGATTATCTAAGCCCGGAAATGGTGATGGGAGAACCTTATGACTATCGGACCGATTCGTGGAGCCTTGGTGTTCTCACTTATGAACTGTTGGTTGGTTCAACACCGTTCTACGCTGAGAATCAAATGGAGATGTACAAGAAAATTGAGCTGGTAGACTACCAATTTCCGCCAAGCCCGCTCGTTTCTGAAACAGCCAAGAGTTTTATTGCTGGACTACTGAAGCGGAAGCCTGAAGATCGAATGAACTTGGCTGATGCAGCCAAACATCCGTGGATTCAAAGTGATGAGTCGTGATCCAAGGTAGCATTAATGAAGCCGATGAGAAACTTGCAGCTGTTCTAGCTACAGTCTAGCTATCTAACCGGTCGATCACACCAAACGATACTTATCGTTCATATAAACGACCAAAGCGTCGAATTGCAGCTGCGAAGCCATGCACAGTCGTCAAAATGGTTGTTTTCGGTGATTTGATATCACGATGACTTACATTTGCTAGGATTTCCATGATCTGGTCGACGGGCAAAGTGGGAAACGCAAAACGCAGGTCAGCTACCGAGCACCCGGCGTCGTTTTTTGCTTGCAATTGTCGAAGAATCAATTCTGATATGAACGCAACCACCAAGAAGTTAGATGGAGTTGGATATCAACACAAAACTAACAGAGACCATTCCACTCAAACTTACCGCTCCATTCTTCCTGTGACTTGGGTGCAGATGAAGCCGACATGGGCAGAGCTAGTTGAAAGACGACGAGGCCGTGGTGCTCTTCCTCTTCGGCACTGAAGAAATGGCGGTAATGACGTTCAGCCGCCGCAGCTGCGTTAAAAGTGCCAACCCCTACAAAGGAGCTTGGAGGGAGTAGCGCGTTCATGTTTTCAGCTTCCAGGACCGATTGCAGACTTGAGTATTTGCGAACTGCTACGACTGTAGTCAGCGTTTTCCCGTTAATCGTAATCCGGTCATTCACATGAATGATAGAGTAAGGAGGGACGTTTAATCTGCGCGTTGCAGTAGGTGGAGCGATAGGGGTTAGCACCGCTTAGACACCACACGATGTTGTTCCAACCACCTACCGAATCTCAAGCGACTTCGCGCCCTGTTCGATCAGCTCTTGATCTTTCGCCGGAAGTGCGAACTGATAGTCTGCTGGGGGTATACCGGAGTCCTGATGAAGAGCACCTGTATGGGACTGCTCCCATGGCTTCTCAATAAGGGTCGTCGCAGGGCCGATTTGGTTCGACTGTTGGTCGTTTGTACGCTGCTGACCTTTAGCCGTGCTTTGCTCGAGGTTCCCTACCCCGTTGTCAATCGATGGGAACGCAAGTAGCTCTAGTGCAGCAGGTGGAGAGGAATGAGGGATCGCGTAGTCATTTTTGTACCTTACAACACAATAAAAACAAAGCAAAAAAGTAAGCTCGCTCCACGGAGCTGATACAACTCAGATCAAGGCGCCAACACGTACAAGTGCATAATCTCGAGCATTCTCAGCGTCTCTGTGTTGCGATTGTGCACTTCGTGAACGCTGTATGATATACCCAACCATCAGCGAAAACCAAAATATGCCTACTAGTTGACCACCGCAGCTACTCACTGCGCTGCATTCATCCAGCGTCGGCTACGCGTCATTTCCGAAGGCGGCCACGGCTCCTCAATGCTCCCAACACACTCCACCTGGCATCGTATGAATTGCCCATAAGCCCAAAACCTTCCCTCCAGTCAGCAAACAATCATCGTACCAACGCCCCGAGCTGCAGTTCCTGGTTGCCTGTTCCACTTGCACTCGATGCGAGCTTGACATCCAGCAACCCCGTGCCATCATCTGCAAAACCATAATTTTTTAGGTACCCCAAATCTAAATGCAGTTTATTACAGCTCCATACTGACCAAGCTTCAGGAGCACGTCGCTCCGCTTCACCAGCACCCCCACCACTTGAGCTCGATCGAAACTCGCATGAGCCACTCGGTAGCTACGAGCCTGCACGTCGTACGCCACTGTTGAGCTGTGTAGCTGCGCGATACACAGTCGAAGAGCGCACTTCGCCTCCATCGGAAAAATGGGCAAATGACTCCTAATTTATGCGTCGAAAAAGGTCCACTTTGTTTGATAGATGGGGATTGTCGTGTTATTGCACGATCTAATGACCCCGGTGGGCCGCTTGCACGAGCAATCGGCTTTGAAATCAACAAGGAATATAATATATTACCGGGTCCGTTTTCACCGCTTAAACTTCGAGCGTCGTGAAGTTTGATAGAGGGCCAACTCGGCCGTCCGTACCCCAGCTAGCTATCCCGGCAACACCCACGAAGTAAGTCATGTTTGGCTTCAGGTTTGAAATGATTGCTGAGGTATCCAAACCACGATAGACCTCAACGCGGTTGAGCCGAAGCGAGTACGCTTCCACCGATTCCAATGGTTCCCACACGACTATCGCCCCAGATGTGGTTACATTCGTCGTGTTCGGTGCGTTGCCCGGGACAGCAATTGTCAAGTATGTGGCTACGACAAACAGCGTGCGCGTGTTAGTTAATTCGCGAACAGAATAACAGTCTAATGTACGTACGTATCGTGTCGAGATAGGAGGACCAGCCCCACCGGGCGTAACCTTGAACAAAGCACCCTAGCGCGATCGCCTGCGAAAATGCCGCTGCCGGAATGGGGAAAGCTGTAACCGGAATAATGAACGCACCTAGCATCGTGTGGTGCAAGTGAAAAGTGGTAGATGGAAACAGCGCCCACGACACGAGCACCGAGGTGATCGTTACCGCGTACATCACTCCGCATTTCTTCCAGGTACCCCCACGATACAAACTCCTGAAAAGCGTGAAGGCCAAGAGCAACGCCCCGATACCTACTATCGTGAAGACAACATACGTGCCAGTGTTCGCGTTCACTTCCTCAAAACCGCCCAGATCAACATTGAGCCATGGAACATATCCGATGAGGTTCATGTTGATCATAATGTGGTATGGTGTCACGTAGCAAAGCGCCCACATCAAAACTCGCCGCTTCAGCGATAGCGATTTCCACCCCCGGAAAGTTTTGGTTGCGGTCATCCGATACGCCACACTGCTTGCTGCCAACAGGATCATGACCTCGCCGTAGGAATCTATCGAGATGCCGGCATAGTTTTGGCTCGAAGGCTGCCCGACCAAGCGAACGTAAAAGAAGCCCCATGCTACGAGCGAGTAGAACATCACGGCAGGGCGCGCGCGCGGTATCAATCCAAAGCCTGTCGTGGCAACAAACCCCACACCGAGGATCCACCACGATAGATCGCTGCAATAGGTGCTGGGTCCTTCTTTAAATTCGATTGTTTTGGGAAACCATGACAAAAACTCGTTCGTCGTCACTCCATTAGTTGTAGATGAGTAAAATACATTAGCAGCTCCTGTAGTCACGTAAGAACATTTGTGCGAAAGATGTGATAGCAGAATATATACGGCGAATCAATACGGCGTACTTACCAGCAAATCTGTAAAATGCGCACCCTCCGTTGGGTCCAACAACTCCAGCGTGGACTGCTGCTCGACAAATCCTCGAATCGGCTCTGAATTACAGCATGATTTTCTGTAAGGTTTTCACGTGCAGCATTGTGCTGCGCAGGAAACGATACCTGTAGGGGCTAGAACCGTAAACGGCCAGTGATGATGATTGATCTTGAGGGACACAAATTATCTGTTTGTCAAAGCTTGAAAAAAGTGGTGGAGAAATGGTTTACTTACCTAAAGTGCAGCGCGTGGGGCATCGAAATGCAGTCCAGTCAGATTCGAATGGTCTACAATCAACTCCCCACAAACCACACGACGTCCCGAAGCCCCATGAGCGGCAACTCAGAAAATCTGGCTCGCTTCCGTCGTCCATGGATGCAGCAAAGAAACTCAGGTACACCAGAAGTACCAGGAGTGCCAACGAAATGGAAAAATAGACCAGCACAAGCGAGTTTACCGAGAGCCACGCAATAGCTGCATCCTTCAGGATAATAGGTCTCAAAGTGGTAAGCTGCACACTGTGCACGCTTGCACGACTTTCGTCTTCCACAGATTGCTGCGAATGCTCTGGGGTCGCTGAAACTTTTCTTTCAGAGCGCGAGCGAAAACGAGTGCGCGATAGCCAATTGTTTCCAAGCGGTTGGACTTCAGGTGCTCCTCTCATTGTCCTTCGTCCAAAAAGAGGAAATGAGCTCCTGGAAGCAAGAAATTCTACGAACAACCATCTAAAAAAGAAGTGACCTGTGCGGCAAAAAATGAAGAAGAGGGCAAATATATACTTCAAGCCGTTGTGGATTAATTTGAGCTTTAAGTGAATTGATTCACAACTAGTTCAGCACGGCCTCCAACAGCGCCTGCGTTGTTTCTGCAGCTTCGCGTACGTCGGGGTCGGCTTCCGTCTCAGCATGGGCTAGCGGACGGACGATCTCTAGGATCCTTTCGGTGGTACTAGGATCGTTCAGCCGTGGCAAAATCAAGCCAAGAGTACGCAGCGCACGGAAACGCAGGTTTGCTGTCGTGGACGTACACTGCTCCACCACCGTCTCGATCACGTCCCTTAACTTATCCATCTGCTGCAGCTCAGGGGCAAGAAGCTCCACTGCCAGCAAACCCGTGAGCCTCCCGTGGAACGTGGACTGAAGGCACACTGAAACACGAGGCACGCACTTTTCCGCGACCCACTCACTACCTAACGACTTCCCCAGTGAGGGAAGCTTTTCGCACACCACTGCGCGGACTTCGTGAACTGCGTCACCCAACAGTTCCAAGCACGCATCCGCAAAGTCCCCAGGGAGTGGTGTACCATCATCACGCTCAGCCCACGCAGCCACGCAGTGAACAAATTTAACACGCACTCGCCATTGTACCGAGGTACGCAACGCCTGAATGGCCGGGAAAATCATAGCGGTCACAGTATCTGACGAACTGTCACAGTAGCGGGCCATCTCTTCCAGGAGCGACGCGCGCACAGTAGGATCTTGACTCTCGTCCAGGAACTGGGTAAAAATCGGAACCAGTTCATCGTAATAATTGCTACCGATAAACTGCAACGACCGACCGACAGATTGCGCTAAAGACAGTCTCACAGCCACTGAGACGTCTGTTGACAATGCGTACGTCGCCGGTAGTACGCTGCGAACAAACTTGATTTGTGCAGAGACCACAAGCTCAGGGGCGTCACCGTTCGCAATACTCGAGTTCGACTCCTCGGACGAACCAGTCTGCTCCAATGCGATATCTCGAAGTGCCTCACCTAGAAGGAAAGAGCCTTCAGCACATGCGCGACGCACCTCTACGGTAGGGTCACCGACCATTGAAACAAAATGATCGACAAAGACATCCGTGTAATCCGCCCCAAATGCTCGGCAAAACGCAGGCAGAGTACGGGCAGTTTCCAGCCGAACCTGCCAGGATGAGTCTGACGTGTACGTGTTCACCATCGGCACCATCTGACAATACAACAGGCGCAGCGCCTGGTCGGCCTCCTCCTTTGACTTGTTTTGGTCTTCAAGCAGTAGGCGGCGCAAGGTAGTGGCAAGCGTAATGCAGCCCTTCACCGCGAAAATACGAACTATGTCATGGCTATCTGCCGTCGATTTCTCCAGCAATTGAACAGTCCAACTGGCCACGGGAGAACCACCCGCTGCTGCCAAGTCACCAATGACAGAAGTTACAGCACGACGCACCAGTGGGTTATCGTCGTTGCACATCCGATCTAGCATCCCTCGGAGCTGAACGCGAACATCGCCACGTACATGCGGATAAACCATCGATAGAAGCGCTACAGGTACAATTCTAGCCGTTGGACTGGAGCTGACACTGAGTCGCGCAAACATCGGCACCAGCAGCTTGTCCACATCTTCATCAGTCAAAGACAAGATTAACATCTTGAGTGCGTTCACCATGACATCCCACGTAGCATGGTTTTCAATAATTGACAAGCTTTCAAGTACATGGAGCACCACCGCCAACAACAATTCGTAGCGATGGCGTCTGCTAGTTCGGCCATCACTACTGGACTTTGGTTCCTTTGCGTCCACAAATTGTTGCATCCGTGCCGTGCGCACTGCGAGCCAGCCAAGAAATTGAATAGTCCGGATGACAGTGCTCTCGCCCTTATCATCGTAGTCGTGAATAGACGCAAAAAGGTTGAGCAAGAAACGGCGCTCAGCACACATCTCACCAGCGCGTTCCTCTTCCATCGTCCCGATATCATCCAACAAAGCAGCATCCCACGCCTCATTCGCTGGCAATAATCTCTCTAACGGATTGGGGTACTGGGCGTCCATCGTCGGAGGATGATACTCCTCTGTGCTGAGATACTGGAAGAGAGCCTTGGTCACAAGTTTCGGGAACGACAAGACGCCCTGGTGGATCTTCATTTGAAACACACGGAAGGACATTCGATCCTGCTCGGGAATTGGTCGCTCTGTTTTCTGTTGACGAATATTCATCGACAGCTGCCTTCGAAGAGCCTTGTAATCATCAGGGGGTACAATGACCAGTTGGAGCTGAAGCGGCCTAGAAGCTGTCTCAATCAGACGCAGTGTTTCTTTGTGAGTCAGGTGCGTGACTCGCTCGCCATTCAAACCAACAAGCCAGCTAGAGCGCTTTACATTTGCTCGCTCAGCAGCACCACCAGATTTGATGTCCACAACAATTGTTCGCTCTAAGATATTCTCAACAGTCAGCCCAAGGGGTCCCGCAGGGATAGAAGCGGCGTACGGCTTGTTCGCTCCCATAACAGTCGATATGGGTTGTTCAGGATCCCAATCGAAGCCAACAATACCACGAAAATCGCTTACAATTCGGTCTTCAGTCAAAAAGGTGTTCACAGCGCGATCCAAACTGAACTCTGAATTCAGGAGCAGATCCACCAGCACCTTAAATTCCACTGCGGAAGGCCCTGCCACGGCATCTTGCATGGATTCCACAGCCTGACACAGAATTTGGAGACCATACTTCGGTTCGACGGGGGCCTTTGCTGCCGCTTCGCCATCCACCGAAGTCATTACTACATCACCATCGCCGTCTTGCGGCGGTGATGTGGTCGGCACAGAAGAGGGCACGCCGTTGGGCTTCGATGCAGATTGCTGAGAGGTGTGCGCTTCAGATGCACGGCGGAATCGAAGCGCTGAAGGAACTAGTACACGCTGCAAAGGATAGGTAGTTAGTACACATCCAGGCAGGGCGAAGCCAGTAAAAAAGAAATGATCAGCCCTGGGAAGCTTACCTCCTTTGATAATTGCTGCACCACAGCTGCACAGTTTTCCTCGTTCAGCACCATTTCGCGGAATGACAGCAATACATCTGACTTCTGGATGCCAGCAAGCGCTGCCGGTCCACCAGGCTGCACTTGCTGCACAACAGCACGTCCGAAGACATTCCCAATCTGCCAGCGAAAGTTGCTGCTCGACATCACCACTTCGTACGTGCCGGGGCCGTTCAACTCCTCTTCCGTCTGCAACTTCTCGACAGGAGCAGGTTTCGCCTCTTCGGTGGTCGACGTATCTTTCCCAGCTGGCGAAACCAGCGGCGTCAGCTGGTGCGACTCGATCGACGTCAGCGCCGACGGAGTTTGCGGTAGCGCAGCGGACGACTGCGCCGGCGTCTGAGGAGTTTTCACTGCTCCCGACGGCGGCGAAACAGTCCTAGACGAGCCGGCCGGTGACATTGGGGGCGGCGGCGGCTCCGCCCCATT
>JAHWLF010000075.1:0-23840 GCA_024679295.1 Phytophthora parvispora
CGCCTAGGCGTCTAGTTCGAGGGAAGACGGTAGCCAGGACTCCGAAGGACCGCAAAAACAAACTAATTTCTGTAATAACTACATGTAGTTCACTTGCGTATTACTTTGACGAATGAACACTGGTGTAACTACCACTAGGTAGGTATCACTTTGCGGTAACCCCCCGTAATAATAGCTTACTGGGTGACTCGTTGGTACTGTGCCAATTGTGTTGAAAAGCATACCGATATACCCACGAGCTCAGAGAATCACACATAACACGCATCATCTTGTACACACCCTACTTTGTTTAGGCGTCAGCATTACAATTTGTGGTTCACTGTGGCTGAACACGCAACATTTAACGAGCATGATTTTGTAAAAGCCAACTACTCACTAAAGAGGCGAGTAACCAAACTTAGTGTTTGGTTTTTATGGTTTCCTGACTCTACTTACGAGGGCACGTTATCATCGTTCCCATAATTAGTTTTGCTTGTGTGTCACAAAGATTCATGGCAACGTGAGGATATAATCACGGCGGGACCGCCGACTTGACCTCAATTCTAGTGGAAATATCGTCTACATCGGGGAGGAGGACGAAACCTATGGCAAAGTATAAAAATATCATTGTCCCCGCAAGGGCCGATTTCGTAAATGCAGTATTCGAGGTGATCTACATTGACAGAAATACGAAAGTGTTGAGTATTGCGTGTTGTCTGCTTCGGCATTCAATGGCTACTCAAGTCATTAAGACTCGAAACACAACAGACACTAAGAGAAGGGGGGGGAGAAAGATAGATAGATAGATAGATAGATAGATAGATAGATAGATAGATAGATAGATAGATAGATAGAGAGAGAGAGAGAGAGAGAGAGAGAGCGAGAGAGAGAGAGAGAGAGAACCCCATACAACCGCCCACAGTGTTTCTTCTGGTAACAACGGACAAAGGACGACAGACCGCAGCTTTAATGCTGGTACCTGATTTTCAGAGTAAATGTTGTGAAGTTTGAGGTCAATCTTCTACTAACCCTCGAGCGATTCCACTTCAAGGAGAACCCACCCCTGGTAGCTACTCTTCACTTCGTGAATTGATTTTGGGCGGATGGGGATGTCGAGAAAAGCCCCATTCATGCTATCTTGTACAACGAGTTCGTGCGGAACAAAGTATTCGTGTTCGAGTCTGTATTAGAGAACCTAATCAAGGAAGGCATAGACTACCTAAGTCACAGTTGCCTGTGGAGATATATTCGCAACTTTCGATCCGGAGAGGTTTCCAGTACTCGACTCCCTTGACTCGACGATTTTGTTGACACACGAGCAGTATTCGGACGGCGTCACACACCCCGCAACCGGTAAACATGCGGCGATGACAGGCGGAGTATATTCGTGATGCATGGCGATGTCGAAGCAACCGCGGACGCGGCTGTTAGTCGTTTGCGAGAGGAGTCCAGCAAGGATATGAGTGCAAAGTTGCGGGACCTTGAGGCCAAGTTTAGGGAGCACCAGGAGGTATCACATCAAAAACCAGCAGGATCTAAACCAACTTATGCTGGGCAAATGGAATGAGCGCAAGCGGATACTGCATGATCACTTTGCACGTATTGGGCTGGCAACGGGAACTAGTGGCGACACTGACGAGCAGAAGTCACCCAGCGACGTCAAGCGACCTCTGAAACACAGTCGGCATCAACAGGCGCAATACTGTGAAAGCTATCAGCTTCACACACCGAATACTATGGACAACAGCCACTTCATTACTACGAGCCCCCTCCATCTCAGCAACAGCCGTTTGGGCAGTTTGCAGGACAGCATATTGGCCGCTTTGGATCGCATCAAAAGCTTCGGGGTGCAAGAGGGATCGGGCCTCTGTTGCTGCACTTTGAACAACAACAAACATGTGTTTGACCAACTACAGCGTCAGTAGCAACAGCAACGGACTCAAGGGCAACTTCAGCAGCTCCCAGTAACGTCGCTTTGCAAAAGCAGACATCATGCGAAATTTGGGCGAGCACGGTCAGCTGCCGCATCAGCGTCAGGGCACTGGTGGTAACGCGGACGATCAGGGGTCAGAGACTGGTGAAGTGCGAGCCCTAGCGGCTCTTGCCCAGCGCGCAAAACAAGATCATTCCGCCTTTTGCCGAGAAGACTACAGAACTGACTACTGCAAATAAAGTCAGCCTCTTTGCCCGTGCAGACAAGGTTTTGCTTTGTTCTCTGTGTGAAAGTATAATGATCGCATTCTGGTTGACCACGTCTTAGTGCTTTAGGCGAAGCGCATACTGCAGAGCAGTAATCAAGTATCCCCCTTGAGCCAATTGCCATGGTATCAGCGGTTCTCTTTCGATAGACACTGCTCGCAAAGAGCGTATTTCAGGTCCCCTTCCCCCAATAAGTCTCTGATCTGCATGCAGTTGCTGGCTGTGGATAGCCCGGAAAAAAGGACAAACACTCGGGTAATCCAATTTGATTTTGGCAGATAACGGGCGCACCTCCGCTACGCATGCGCATTCTGCCTCTTGTTGTATGGACCCCACCAGGAGTCCTTTGCCCGCAAGCAGTTCTCTTCGAGTCGGAATGTCTGACAAAGTAGCCCACATGATGCAGCTGGCACAACGTCGCTGGAGATGCGCGAGCCCTGACCCGTAATCGAGTGTCTCGCTGGGCGCACTCACAAAGCGTGAAATGGAGAATGAGAGGTGAGATGGAGAGATTCTTCGCAATGAGGATTCTTCGCTATGCGACAGATGGGATGAAGGATGTTTAATTGGAAAGAATATCGGTAACCATAGCATATTGTGGTAATTTAGCACTATTCGCTTGTCAGTACTGCTCGTCACTCGCTACGAGGCCACTACATTACTAACCCAAAGTCGCTGACATGCCATACTTCACTAATACGTTCTTCAGAATCAGACCGTGGTGCACGATGCCGTAAGTATGCAGAAACCACAAATGGTGCGCCCGACATCATCTGTATTCGCAAGGCCATTGCGCTGGAGTACCGTTGTCACACGTGCTGTTGCCTTTGCCCAGACTCACGAGCGAGTACTGCTCACCGCTCTCGCAGTGGCCAGGCGCGAAAAAGAACTTAGAACCCTCGAGTCGTATGGATTTCTACGAGCTTGGCCGTCGTCGCAAGCCGCGATCAGACTCGTTGACATACAGGCTGTTCTCCGAACGGAGACGCTCTGAGAGTCCTACGTGGTTCGTGCAGATCCCACTTCGCGTATGTTGTCAGGCATTAGACGAAGCAATTAAACATCGGAAACAAGAAAGCAAACTGCGGAGCTCCAGTTGTTTTCGCAGTACTATCAGCGCACCGTCATTCGGTCTAAAACAAGGTCGAGCTCGCCTCGCTCGCAAATGTTTAACATACACTTTTTTACGTACATCATCATTTTTGAACGCAATCGACATTTCTACACCTGATCCAAGAACGCAGCAAAGCTCTCGCTAGAGCTTTCATCGACGAGAAACCCGCCTTCTTCGAACATTCGAACCGCTCGACTCAAATGTTCGAAGCCACGCGAGCCCTCTTCCGACGGTGCTCACGATTAACCTCGTTATGTGACCCCACAGATACATTTATTCTCAGCCGCCAAGAACATGTACCAAGATCAAAGCAGCACTTGCAAGGCCAGTTCTCAGGCCCGACGCGCACGCCCGTCACCGACGACTGCCTCAACCGCCCCCTAAACAATCCGATCACCTCATACGAACTCGAAAGCGCGTTCCGTCGCTTACGCAATGGACGTGCAACGGGATCAGACTCCATCCCTCCCGAGCTACTTAAGTATAGATCAGAGCTGTTAGCTCAACCCCTCGCCGACATCATCAATCACGGACTGACCACAGAATACAGCATCCGGCTGGGCGACGGGACTGTTCTCGGGCTCCCCGAGTCAAACAAGGTCGAACGATTCCTGTCCCCGCACCAAAGTGGGTTCAGACCCTGTCGCAGCACTGCTGATGCAGTGTGGACCCGCAGGTGGATAGAAGCACGTGCTCAGAGATACAAAGAACAATTGCACATCCTTGAGATCAACCTCTCATGTGCGCCCGGGATGTAAGTAGTAATAAACAGCACAAATTGGCGCCCATTTCTAAAAGTTCCCTCTCCAAATGACCAAATCGTACCCAATCGCCCCATTTCTATCGTATTTCTAAATCCAGCATTTTTTACTAAACATCTTTTGGTTATGGTTTTAAGCAATCTAATTCCAAACGCACCAAAACATATCAACAGAACCTCTCTACAAGAATAAATATTCCGCTCTAAAATTATGATAAAAAGTGAGTTGATCCTGATATAAGAATATATAAAGTATAATAACACATTACACTTTCAAACAAACATGTTTCAATTAGTTAGAAATGATCAACTTTTGAAAAATCTTATTCGAAGATACGTACTGGAAACTGATTTAAAAGATAAAAATAATATTGAGTACATTAAACGATTACGAGTTAGTGTATCCTATGAATATTTAAAACATGGAAAACAAATTGGTTTTATTATTACATCCAAGGGTACTGATCAATATGATTTTATTGAGTATATCCATACAACTATACGAGGCCGAAATTTCGGAAAACAGATAATTGACGCTTATACAAATAAGTTTAACAAGGAATTGTTTCCTTATGAAATAATTTCTGAATCATTAGAGTATTGGTATAAATACTATACACGTAAAGGGTTTGACACCTTAAAATCACTTATCAGCTATATTAAAGAATATAATCTAGTTAATCCAGGTTACATTAAGTGGCAGCTACTTATTTCTAAATACTGTCAAAAAGAATTTGTCATGTTCTTACTAAACGATGAAATCGAGTCAAAGCAATAGATCAATTAATTAATTAATTAATTTTTTTATCTCTGACTATTATATAAAGTAAATTTTCTATTTTAAGCGAAAAATATATAATATAAAGTATATTTTTCCAGAGTTTTTATAAATTCACATATATAGATAATGCTACAATACGAGTTCGATGGTATTAAAAGATTAGATATCCCTATTAAGCGGTGGGGGTCAAGCTTCCGTATTAGAGTTCGAAACCAATATGGACGAATTATTTTCATTTCAAATGTATCTAAGCCAAAAAACCGAAAACTGCTATCTAACTATTATAAAATTTCTGAGGAGCGTATCAATAAGCATCTCTCTAAAGATTATCACAAGGCTAGAAGTTATAACTCATATATTGGAAGAGCGAGTGAAACTCATGAATACACAGGGTTCAGCTCAGATGAGGTTTATGATAAGGTAGAGAAGCTATTAAAGTCAAAGACTCATGCTTTTAAGGTTAATATTCAACTAGGATATACTCTAATCGATCGAGTAAATGGTCATGAACGTCACTATTGGCCGAGTACTAACTCAGCTATTTGGGATGATCCTATCCAAATTAATTCGAAGCGCGATGTTGATGCAAAAGTTATGAGTTATATGAAGGCACACGATTTCACTGAGCGCATTAAATATCCTTCGTCAGGATATCAACTTAAGGAAATTACTTCAGCAACGGTAAGAATATATTATCGCAATCATAGATTGGGAAATAATATTGAAATTCCTGATTATATTAAAAATAATAGATTCATTATCGATTTCCCTAACACTAACAACAAGTGTATGTTCTTTTGTATTGCTTATCATCTAAGTGATAAAGCTAAAAAGGATAGACGAAAAATGACGACTGATGCAAAGCTTCGATTTAAGCAATTTTGTGAATATGAAAATATTCCTTATTCACTTGATGTATTTAAAAACGCTCAACCTATTGATATCATGCAATTTGAGAAGCTAGAAGACTGTTTTAAAGTCAGAATTAATGTATATATAATGGATGAAGATACGTTAGAGGTTCATAACAGAGTTGAATCCGAGAAGAACTATGATAACGTAATTAACATTCTAGATTATAAAACACATGCTATGTATATTACTAACATTAATAATGTGATGAATAAATATCCTTGCAACGGATGCGAAGCTATATTCGAGACTTGTGATAAGCTACGCAATCATAAGAAGAATAAATGTAACTTCGAGGTCATCGAGTCTTTTGAATCAAAGCCTACAATGTATCGACCTTATCAAAACCAGATGAAGTCACTATTATCAAAATATGGAGTTAAGGATGTTGACCATTACCTAGATGAATTCATTGTATATGATTTCGAGGCTATACTAGAAAAAATCGAAGGCAATCATGACGAGAATGATACTAAACTAGTTTATAATAATCGACACAAGCCTGTATCTGTCAGTATTTGCGATAGCGTTACAGGCAATACAAAATGTATCGTTAAAGATACACCTAAAGCTCTTCTAGAAGCTATGTTCGAATATGTAGACTCTGTATCCGACATAATTAGAGAATATAATAAAAAGAAGTTCCAACCTCTATTGGATATTATTGAAGATAGAGTTGAGAAACTACTTAAAGCTGAAGGAGATGAATTAGGTATTACCTCTTTAAAAAATATTCGTAAAATGCGTAAACAAAACCCTCAATTAAAAACATTCTTTTCTAAAAATTCTCACCTATCTTCCGATATTGAAAAAATTGAAGATATGATTAATAAAATTCCATTAATCGGATTTAATTCCGGTAATTATGATATCAACATCATCAAAAACGATTTGTTTTCAGTACTTGGTACAGATAATATCGATTTAGTTATTAAAAATCCATCTTATATGTGTATTTCTACTGATAAAATTAAAATGCTTGATATTCTCAATTACCTACCGCAAGGAACATCATACGATTCATATTTAAAGACATACTTAGGAGGCTGTAAGTGTTCTAATAAAATCACTTGCCTATGCGGTCTAGGAAAAGGCGTTTTCTGCTATGAATACATTGACTCATTTGAAAAGTTGGGTGAAACAAATCTGCCACCTAAAGAGGCATTCTACTCTAATCTCAAAGAAACTCATATTTCAGATGACGATTATGAACGTCTAAAATTTGTCTGGTCTCATTACGAGATGAAGACTCTTCAAGACCTTCTAATTTGGTATAACAACTTAGATGTTGCACCATTCGTTCTTGCCATTCAAAAGCAACGTGAGTTTTATAAAAGATTTGGATTAGATATGTTTCAAGATGGTGTTTCTCTACCTGGATTAGCTGAAAAAGTAATGTATCAAATATGTTATTCTAAACTTGATGAAGTGGTTAAACCAAACGGCGTTCCATTTGAATTCCCTAAAGAACGATTAGATGGTTATAGAGAGCAAGATAAGAAAGCTGATCGTGAATTTAATCTGACTCTTAGACATCTTAATTGGAAGCTTCATAAAGCGGATTATCTATGTACTCATTGTTATTGTGTACTTAATGCTGAAAATGTTTCTGCTGATCGTTTTAACAACTCTAAAGGGCATATTGATGGTAATATCATGATCAGTTGCATTAAGTGTAATGTTGCGCGTAAGAATATGAATGTTAAAGCGTTCAGATATAAAAAGAAAATCGAGGCAAATGGTGATAAACTTATTTGGTCTATTGATCAAGAAGAAAAGGACATTTATCATAAAATGAAAGCGAATATTGCTGGCGGACCGTCTATTATCTTTAATCGATACGCTAAGCGAGATGAAACTGATATTAGACAGACAGGAGGTAAGAAATGTAAGAAAATCATTGGATACGATGCTAACGCATTATACCTTTGGTGTCTTGGTAATGAAATGCCTTGCGGAAGACTCACAACAATGGAAACATATGATGGCATTATCGATGATATTAAGTCTGATAAATTGTTTGGGTTCCTAGAGTGTGATATTAGTACGCCTGAGCATCTTAAAGACTATTTCAGTGAAATGACGCCTATATTCAAGAACATTGAAATCGATACTTCTAATGAGGATATCATCGGAAGACATATGATGGATTTTGGTGAGAAGGAAGAGATTAAGCCGACAAAATCAAAGAAGCTAATTGGCTCTTATTTTGGCGAGAAAATCCTTATATACACGCCTCTATTAAAATGGTATCTATCTCATGGTTTAGTCATTAATAAGACATATTGTTTTATTAAAGCTAGCTCTAGTCGCCCTTTCAAAGGCTTTATGGAGCAAGTATCTGATGCGCGACGTGACGGTGACGCTGATAAAAGTAAGGAAATGATTGCCGACATGATGAAGCTTATTGGTAATTCTGCTTTTGGAAGATCAGGCATGGATAAAACGAAGCATAAACAAGTCAAATATGAGAATGGTACAAAAAGTGTCAGATCTATCGTTGAAAAGCGAGAATTTCATGACGTTGAAGAATTGGATGGCTCTTTTGAAGTCACGCTAAAGAAAAGACGTATTAAGTTTAATAATCCAATTCATGTATCTATTGCTATCTATCAATTAGCTAAATTGCGTATGCTTCAATTCTACTACGATTGTATTGATTTCTATTTCGACCGATCAGATTTCGAGTATCAAGAAATGGATACTGATTCAGCTTACATTGCTTTCAGCGATGATCATCCTTTTAAGAATTTGATTAAGCCTGAACTAAAAGAGCATTTTAAGACTCATAAATATGACTGGTTTCCGCGAGACTATAACAAAGAATTGGCTGCTTATGATAGACGAACTGCTGGTCTATTTAAAGAAGAGTTCCGATGTAACGCTATGGTGTCATTATCTAGTAAAAATTACATTTGTTATAACTCAGGTCAATTCGATAAAGTCACTGGCGAAGAGAAAATCAAGCTCTCATCAAAAGGAGTACAGAAATCCCGTAAATCTAATATCGATTCTATCCTTAACCCTGACGGTTTTGAAAAGGTCATTAAAGATCAAGTTCGACTTTCAGCCACAAATAAGGGTTTCCGCATCGATAAGGAGAGCAAAACACTTGTTATGTATACTCAGAAGAAAATTGGTTTGAACTATTGGTACGATAAGCGCAAAGTACTGGAGGATGGCATAAGAACAGTTCCTTTATGCATCTAAGTCTCTTGAGTATATTTTTTTGTCTTGTATAACATAATGGAAACTAAACGGAAATTAATAGGAGATCTCTATAATGATCCATCATTTGGCTTCGTTGGTGTTCAAAAGCTGTATGAACGAGCAAAAGCGCTAGATAGACGTATTACAGTTAAGGATGTTAGAGATTGGTTAGCTTCTGATCTTAATTCTCAACGTTTTAAAGAGCAAAAACCTAATTTTCAACAGTTTAAAATTGCCTCAAGTAACCCTAATTCATGGCAAATTGATCTAGCATTTTGGCTAAAGAAACCGATCTTAACAGCTGTAAATATCAACTCTAGACTAGGCTATGCTAAATTATTAGCTAATAAAAAGGCTGAAACGGTACTAAAAGCAATTTCAGATTTTGTGAAGACTAATAAAGTTGAGATCATAACGTCAGATAATGGATCAGAGTTTTTGAACAGATCGGTTCTCAAATTTCTAAAAGACAAAGCTATTGAACATTATAATAACGAACCGGGTGATCATGGTACTATGGGTAAAATTGAGCGTTTTAATCGTACAATTAAGCAACGCCTTATGCAAATTCAAAAACCGATAACAAATCAACTACTAAGTCAAGTAATTAATAATTATAACACTACTACTCATAGAAGTATTGGAATGACGCCGTTGGAAGCTAAAGGAGAAGTAATGGAAAAAGAGCTTGATCATAATCAAAACGTAATGAGTAAATTAGATCGAGAACTAGGTATTGGTAGTAAAGTTATTTATCGACTAAAGAAGAATCCATTCGGTAAGGAAGGAATTCGTTGGAGTAAAGCAGTTTATGAGATAGTAGGAATTGATGGATATAGAGTTCAAATTCGATCGAAAAATAGACATATCTTATATAAATCACCTAATGACATAAAGATAGTTCAAGCAGAAACAACTGAAGCACCATTCAAAGAGGGAGACATATTTGAAGTTGAGAAGATACTTGGTCATAAAAAAATGAAAAATGGTAAAAACAAATATCATATCAAATGGGTCGATTACGACGAAACAAGTTGGGAGCCTCAAGACAATTTAAGATTAGTTAATAAAAATCGACTTAGTACTATCGAGAAAAAATATTTCAAATCATTACGTGAAGCAGCTAAGTAAGTTCTTTCTCTTTCTTATGTAGCTTAATAAATGGACGTTTCAATTGGTTATTGGGTAGTTGTAACGGTTTTGGTTTAAATTTGGACATTTTAACACGTAATTCATCTAGTTCTTGTTGTTTTTTTCTTTGAATTGCGGCATCTTCTTCAATTGTGAAATTGTTGTAAACGGTATCGCTTTCTTCACTATCAATCCACTCAAGGTTATCATCCATCGTTCGGTTTAATATATTATACTGAACATATTATCATAGTATCTATATAGATATACGTAATGGTTAATAGATGTAATGCCATAACTCAAGAGAAAATGAGATGTTCAAGAAACGCTCTAAATAGCGGATTTTGTAAGCAACATGATAAGGATTATAAGATAGCGATGTATAAGAAAGAGTTAAGTAAGATGCACGAGCGTGTTCGCTTTTATGTAGATAAGACAACACGTTTTAATGATATGATAACTGATATTCAAAGATGTGACTATATTAAGCTACACTTAACGAGAATAAATGGGGGAAAAGGAAGAGCGTATAGATACATAATAACTGATCCACGCTTTAAAGATCAGATAGAGGATTTATTTGATTTACCGATCGATGAAGTTCTTCCAGCTTATTTTAATTTGATTGATAGACGTAATGCGATTGTACATAAATTCACTATGGGAGAATGGGTAGATGAACCTATTCCGAAGGTAACTAAGAAACGAATCTCATTTAGCAAATCAAATATTAAATATCATGACAAATATACATCGTGACAAATATATAATGTTTCCATCATTTACTTCACTTGCTGATCGCGAACATAAGCGTATAGAACTCCTTGAAAAAGTTCAACGACGCGTTCGCCAAAACAATGCTAAACGTTCCATGTATGCAGAAGCAGCATGGGCTACAGATGCTGACAAAACCTTCACCGCCACCAAAAGAGCCACACAAGACTCTTCTGATCAAACGGATGAAGGTCTTTTAAAAAAGCCAGTAGTAATTGAGAATAGTGAGCGTTCAGCTCAAACTCAACAAGAACATCAGGGAATCGACGCGAAAGTAGATAATGGTATTCAAGTAGAACCTTCTGTATCAAATAATGGAGTTCAAGTAGAACCTGATGTTGTAGATAATGCTATTCAAGCTATTCCAAGTGTTACAAGCAGCGGAAGTCAATATGAACCTAACGGAAAAGATTCAGAAACTCAAACTCACACAAACACTTTATCAGAAGTTGAAGAACAAGCGAAAGAATGGATTGAAAAATTGTTTATTAGCAATGCAAATTGGGTCGCTTTAAAAATAAGACCTATTAAAAAGAATAAATCTGTTGATCCAAAACGATACGTTGGGTTAGAAGGAAAAACATATAGTTTGAAGACAAACAGATTATCGGGTTCAAAGTACATCGATTGGGTCAAGACAGCTAACTATATTAGTAACATTCATTATAACGCGGAGAGTAACTCAGTTGATGAAGTAGGGGTTATGCGTGATAATGATACTGATGCGCGTTATTATTCAAATATAAAGGGCATAAGACCCGCTGAAGATCAGCTTGACAGAGGGCATCATAAATTCCAAACAACGTATGATGTTTACGATGATAAAATAACTGATACTTCAACAGATGAACGTGAAGCTCAATCAAAGTTATGGTTTATGATCAAGACATACAAGAAAAAGCTAATAGGATCGAATATAATAGTTAGACCTGTTTTAAAAGATGGCTCTATCCTTAATTCTGCTGAAGTAATCATTGATAATAAAGGATATCTAAATGTTAAAAACAACTCTACAAATAAACAGCTTCCTAGTCAGCTCTATAATGTTTCATGGATAGGTACACTACAGAATTTTAATATATTAGTTCGAGAGCGAGGTTTGTCATTTAAATATGAACCGAAAAAAGCCATGGAGCGGGGTATCAACCCTTACCAAGCTGTTTTAAGTCACCCAGCACCCTCTGATAGTACAGTTAACCAAGAGGAAGTCAGAAAACTTGGTATGGCTGCTGCCGATGCAAAACGTTTCATAACTGATTACTTTAAAGCTGCATATGAGGATAGAACTAAAATTGTACCTATTCGATTAAAACCTATTGCTATTAACAGAAAAAATGAAATCGCAACGAGTCAACCATACTACTTAAGCTGGTTTGTGGATCCTGATGGAGTTGGTTCACTTCGAGTACGAAATGAAAATACTAAAAACCATGCTGTCGTTAGTCCAAGTAACACCAACCAATTTTTCAAGAATGTTAAATGGACATATACGCTAGATGCATTGATTGAGGTAATCGATGAATTGTCTAGTCATTTAACTTCACAGCTTGATGAGGAACAACGTAAACGTATCGAATTTACAATTAACCTGTTTAATTACATCGCATTAGCCCATCAAGTTCATTTTAAAGAAAAAACTGTCAATGTAGCTGATGCTGACATCGAAGATTTTGCTAACCGACAAGCAGATCGTGAAACGCATCATGAAGTCAAAAATCTTATGAATGATATGCTTAATAAAGCAAGTGGAAGTGGTCTCAAGGGTCGTGGATTAACAGGAGCAGGCTTAGATACCTCAGGTCTTCTAAAAGGAGGTCGAAGCATTCCTAATAAAAAGCCTAAAGGAACGCCTGTTTATCAAACAGGTATTCAGCGAAGCGGTAATGGACGTTATAATCTTAACGATATTCAGGGAACAGCATTAGCTTCGGCATTTATTTACAAGCAGATTGGATCAAAATATATTCGTATTCCTGAGCTTAATAATAATGTCTTATACATAGTGAGACCTTCTCGTGAAAAGATGGGGCCAAGAAGAGACATCAGCAAGGCTATAACTGAAATGATCAAAGATCTTGTTTATAACCAAAATATTAGTCAAGCCGCTTATGATCAATTAACTGTTGAAGATCAAAAGCTATTCAAAGAGATTCTTCGCATCACACATATTCAACACGCTTTCAGAGATGAACTTCCTGATCCCCTTGGAAATCTAAAAATGGAATATGATAAGCTTAAAGGTGAAGTGATGCTTGGTAATGATAACCCTGATATTCTAAAGCAACTAAAAATCGTAACTGTAGATATGTATTCAAATAAACTAATTGGTGATAATGAATTTAAGGATATTATTACGCGATTAATAAGCTAGCTTAGATATCTTGATTTCGTTGCTTGCGCCAAAAAATCTTCGATTTAAGCCAGTTACAATTGGCGATGCGCGGGAATTATATTCCCGCTTTAATATAGTCATGTTAGTTCTTAATACTATGCTAATCAGTAAAACCGGAGGGCTTTACAACCTTAAAGCTGATCAAAATTTAGCTGAACTCAAATCAATTATGAAGGATATCATTGTTAAAGAAGTTCCTTCTAAAAATAGACCCGCTGTATGGGCTACTGATAGTAAACCATATTCAACTAGATCAGTTGCTACTCAAACAGACAAAGAAACATCCTCAGGTGGTCGTGTTTGGGCGTATGGACCTCGAAAGAAACAAGAGAAAAAAATTAAAACGTTTGCTCTATAATGAGTGAGACTCAGACGTAGGCAGTCTTGCGATGAGCGATCAAAGATCGCCGGAACCTTTGGTTCCTGTTCTACCAGAGTAATGCGCTACCAAAGATATTTTTTTGAGACGGGCGATGCCCGAAGTCACCAGACTCTCGGGTGGAACCCTGAGAGCATTGGCTCTCACCAATCGGCTGTGTACGGATGCGTCTCGTCAATTGCTCCATGCCTTTTATAGTAGCGTTCTCTACGGTTTATGTCAGCATGATTGTAGTCTTTATATGCCTTTATAGGTGTGCTATCTCTATACTGTTGATAAGGTTCACCACTCCGCTTAATAGCACCAAAAGATACAACCCGGCCATCAGCAAAAACAGCAGAGAGCCAAGGCTCTCAGGGTTCCACCCGAGAGTCTGGCGACCTCGGGCGTCGCCCGTCATATTTCTTATATTTTCGCGTGGATACTCGAAACTTAAAAACGGACATTCTATATTAGTGAGTCTATTTTTTGTCTCAACTCATCGACTTCTCTTTTTAGTTCCTGGATAGCTTTACAAAGGATGCTAGTCAGACATGCATAATCAACGCCCCAACCAGTCTTTGGCGTTCCATCTGGATTAAGTTCATCCGCATCTTCACCTTCCGGTACATATACGGGCTCAGGAACAATGTCAACCATTTCTTGTGCTATGAATCCAATTGCGCGCTGTTCACTACTTATCCAAGTAAATTGACGCGGCTTCATTTTTAAAACTTCATTTAGACCATATGGAACATCAACAATATCTTTTTTTAATCTTCGATCTGAACTATTGGTATATGCTCCGCCATAGCATGGTGCATATCCATTATAGACCCAAGAACCATCGCAAGTTGCAAATCGAATTCCAGCCGATGCATTCACGTGATTACCAATGCATGGATAGCTTGTCGTACTGTTTTGCCAGCGATACATAGGGGAAACAGAGGATGATTTCACATGCATTCCATAGTTAGACCAGATAGCTCCAGATGCATGAATAGTTCCTTCGGGACTCCAATTAGATAAATCAACAGCTAGACGACCTGAAGAGTTGATATAGCACTGCGTTGAATTACCAACCATGAGTCTGAGAGGATCGCTTGTCGTAGTTCCTATAGCAACTCCATTGCTTCCTCCCGTAACATCGTTATAAATTTGAACTTCGAATTCAATAGGGGTTGCCTGATCATTAGCAATTCTCATCGCGCGCTGCCATGAGCCGCTAAGTAGGTTTGCGCTAGATGTGATATCAAGCTTAGCTGTAGATGAACTACTGCCAAATCTAATGTATCCAGCTTGAGTGATACGCATGCGTTCCGTCATTGGTGATAATGCATTAGATCCTGATCTCGTAGAAATAGCAAAATCAGCCATGCTATATTGAGCTGAAGTAGCTGTTCTAGTACAGTAGAGATTCACAGAAGGGGTGTATGTTGTCATATCTGATGTTCCTTCAATCACATATGATAATCCGGCTTGAGCACCAACAGTGTTACTTTGATTGCGAATAATTAAATTGAAGTCAGACGCACGTGTAGTTGATGTAAATGAAGTCCCAGCCACAATCTGACATTGAGTTGTAGTAGATGATATTAGATTGGTTGAGGTTAAAGATGTTATTCCTGTAGTTATTGAGCTATTAGAGTCTAGAATGAGAGCCTTTGATGCTTCCCCTGTTCCAGCACCAGTAGTCAAATCAAGAAAGTTCAACTCAGCCGTAGTTGCTGTTAAGCCTGATAGTTTGTTCAACTCAGCACCAGTAGCGTTGAGAGTCGTTCCCTTAATTTGAAGTGTAGTAGGATTAATATTTAAAGTTGTAGCATTCATCGTTTGAGTACCAGCTTTCGAAATCGTATCACACGTAACTGTTGGCGTTGATACTGACGTTGAAGCAGTAAAATTTCGTGATATGGTTAAATCTCGAATTCCAGAGTAATCCTTGGTACTACTGAGAACTACAACACCACTATTAGAAGCGCCTCCCTCAATAACATTGAGAAAATATGCATGGTTAAAGTTAACCCATGCACTGACTCCGTCCCAAAATTTGAGATTTGGTATGTAAAGACCGGTTCCAGCTGTATCAAGGGTAAGGTTACTAAGCGTTCCTACCGATGTAATATTAGTTTGAGCAGCAGTCTGTAGCGTACCCGTGAGATTTGTAGCTGTTAGCGAAGACAATCCTGTAAGAGTTCGTGATGCTCCTGTAAAGGTTAGGTTTCCTCCTATTGTAAGAGCTGTTAGAGTACCTAGAGATGTAATACTAGCCTGAGCCGCCGTTACCAATGTACCGGTTATATTTCCACTAACAGAGAGAGATGATAGTGTACCTATCGATGTTATGTTCGGTTGTGAAGCTGTCTGTAGAGTCCCCGTAATGCTAGTAGCTGTCAAACTACTAATTGTTGCTATCTCTCCAGATGCTCCAAGAACAAGTGCTTTGTTTATAGCTGCGGTTCCAGGAATAATTCCGACTACATATGAGGGCGGTGCGACAACGCTAGATCCTCCTACAGTTAAACTAGAACAGCTAATAGCTCCTAATCCACTGATATTTTTTGATCCATCAGGAACAAGAGCTATATTAGGCGACGCTGTTCCATCGCTTATACCAGTTATATAGCTCAATCGATAGTCATTTCTACTTAAGTATAAGGTTTGAGCGTAAGCATATGTTAAAAATCCAGATTGATCTAGCGATAGGTAAAAAGAAGGATTATAAATATCTGAAATGAATATAGGCGGGGGATATGAAAAACCACTCATTGAGAGGTGTAAGCTTCCTTATTAGTATTAAAAATTGAAGTCTTTTAGTTTTTAATGCTTATATATAGACGAAGAAAGTATATAACCATGTCTTTAGTGCCTGATTACGGCGGTACAATTCCTAAAAAATATAGAAGCAACGCTGTAGGTGACATATCTGAGCTTGACATCAAGAAATTATTTAGAATGGTAATACTTGGGCCAAGCTACTCAGGTAAAAACAACCTAACGTATCATATATTAAAACACTCACCTTTTGTTTTTAGTCATCTACACATCATCGCTAGAAACAAAGATCAGGAATTATATGATTATTTAAGAGATAAATTAGAAGGATTTGTAACATTTTACGATGAACCTCCATCAGTTGATCAGATAAGACGAACACCTATTAATAGTAAAAAGCCTGAATTAGTTATCATTGATGACTATTCGAATGATAAATTATTACAAAAGAACGTTTTTAGTCATTATTTTACTAGAGGGCGTCACTTCTTTCTATCAACGATTTTTCTAAGCCACTCTTGGTTTGGTACAGATAAGATGATCAGATTAAATACAGAATACGTAGCTATTTTACGAGCAAACAGCAAACGCGACTTAAAATTATTAGTTGCTGATTTTAATATCCCTGGTCTTGATGAAAATGGGATTGTTAGATATTACAACAAAGCGATTTCAAGAGGAAAAGGTCAAATGTTGTTCTGTGATTCCGTAAAAGGCGAGCTTAGGTACAATTTTGATCAGCCTATTAAAATTGATTCACAATAATTATGAATTAATCAATATACATCAATATGGCAAGCTTTGTTAAACTAGATTCAAAGTATCTTGTTCAGAACGGTCTTAATAACACATGGCGCTATGAATTTGCAGGTAGCTCTGTAAATTTTAAAGATACTGATATGGCTATTCAGTCAATTAATCTTTATTGCAGTGACTTTAATATTGATTCTTTAGCATTTGGTAACAATACCTTTTCTATTGAAGTACCTACCGCAGCAACAACATCTACAATTAGTGTAACATTACAAGACGGCTGGTATTCATATGCTCAAATTAATCAGAATATTCAAAAGGCTCTTGTTTCATCAGGTGCCTACCTAATTGATTCTCAGGGTAACAATGTGTTCTTCATTCAGATCAGTGAAAATGAAACATACTATTCATGTCAGCTAGATTGCTCTCCTACTCCAACAGCGATTGGAACTTACACTAGACCGTCTACAGGACTATATTCCTCAACAGGAACAGGATTACCAACAACTAGCAGAGTTCCACGCCTTATAATTAATAATGCGGCTTTTGGTAAGGTTCTTGGATTTTCATTAGGAACGTATCCTATAGCTAGCCAGACTACCGCAGCTAGTTTGCTAAGTAATATTATACCTCAAGTTCATCCGAATTCTAGTTATGTTGTTAGATGTGATGTAATCAAAAACGATTATGTTGTAGGCGGCGACTTATTAGCAGCTTTTGATAGAGGTGATTCTACAATTGGTCAATTAATTAGATATCAACCTAGCAACTATGCTTGGATTAAGGTTCATGATGGTGCTAGAGCTTCAATTACTGTATCAATTTGGAATCAAGATGATCAACCTGTACATTTCAGAGATACAAGTGTTTCTATTATGATTTTATTTAAGCCACGTGAAATTTACAATAATAAGTAGGACTAAAAAAAGATATTTTATTTTTTATGTTCTATTCTGATTGTTTGGTCACCCAGTGTTGATGTTTCTTGGTTCTATCGTGGCGAGGTTTTCCGTGACCTTTAGACCAGATACCTCCACATTCGCAAGGAAATGTTTCAGCCTTTTTAGCTGTAAGAATATCTTTGTTCTTTTTACGATAAGCTTTATTTCGACTTGCTATTATCTCTTTATTAGCTGTTGCGTATGCTCTAACTTTAGCACAACGATTTTCACGATCATTTAGATATGCAGATTTATCGGTCATCTTCTTGATCGCAAACGGGTGATTCTTATTACAAGCATGGAGTTTCTTGATCCATAACGTCTCATAAGCCTCCAAATGTACACGGTCAACGACATCATATTCCTTAACAAGAAAACACTTGAATTGTTCTAATCCGTGGTCACGGATGTATTGGTAAATACTAGCCCCACACGGAGCGTTTCCGCTAATCCAAGCTTTACACTTGGACTTATGAGTTGCCCAGCGATGTTTGAGCTGATTGAAAGTACTTCCAACATAACATAGATCCGACTGGGTATGCTGAATGCGGTAAATATAACCAATCATGGTGGTGACTCTATATTATACAACTTTATTTATTAGAATAGGGTGGAAATTATAATTTGAAACTGCCCCCGCTCTTTCGCATCTCGCGTAGCTTAGCCATATGCTCCTTAGCTTCAGATGAACCCTTAGCAAAACGTGATGATTTAGATTTTACAGCTAATCCGACACCAAATCGCGTTTTAATACCACGTCTAACTCCACGAATCATTTCATGATGATCCGGATTATCAGATTTACTAATTAAATGGTTTTCAGCATGATCAATCATATCGGTTATAATACCTTTATCTTTAGCATATCTTAATGCGTTTTTAGCGGTACGCTTTACATCATTCATTGAGATTCTTCCTCCTTCTTCATGTACACCAACCCCGGTTAAACCTTTTAGAGCGGCGCGAGCGGGAATAGCTAATTCCGGATTACCGATTGCTGTACTTAAAGCAGGAACGGCTAAATCAGCTGCTTTACTTAACAATCCGCTGTCTTTTGCAAATTTGAATGCATGCTTGATTCCTCCCCAAATTTTCCCCCATATTGAGCCTCCTTGAGCCTTTTTGTAACCTTTTTTAATTTCATGTCTAGTAATGTGTAATCGAACACCCCGACCAGCTTTAATAGCTCTAGCAGCTTTTTCAAAAGATTCAGGATGCAAATGTATGACCGAACCAGCTCCTTTAAGCTCTTCTTTAGTAAGAGTAATTTTTCCCTTTTTGAAAGCATTTTTTAGCTTTGCAGGGCTAATATTGCTTGAGATAGTTAGTTCTCTGTACATTATGACGCGTTTCTATATATTACAAAACAATAATATTTAAATCATTAAAATGTTTCAGTAAACTTGGTTTATCATGTTGTATTGAATATAACCAAAGCATACAGAAGATACCACAATAATCATCATGTGTTCCCTGATATTGCGTTTCGTTATATTTCTTAATCCCGAGTGATGTAGGGGGTCCTTCCCCCATTGGATCGAAATAATAACCATCATGAACACAAACCCAATGACCAACATCCATGCTTGGCTTACGTAGCAGTATAAAGAATGACCCCTTTTTAGGTAGAGCTTTTTCGATTTCACTAGATTCATAGATATTATCTAGGTGAACACCTATTTGATCAGCTAGCTTTATTAGATCATGGTCCGATGTAATGCCTTTAATAAGTTCCATTCTAATTAATTTATTTTCACTGATTATAATTGACTAGATATAGTCTCTAATATTAACAGCTAACATGTCTGAAACTCAACTAGCTGATCAATTCCTATACCAATCGTCTCTAAAGAGCGATCCTTCCGTTAAGGTATCCTCACGCAAACGAGTCCCTTATGTAATCGATCTTAATCAGGGTAGTTATGCTAATGGCGTCATTACTATTGATGCTACTTCTCAGCTAAACGGTGCAGAAGGCTTCGCTTGCCTACGCGATGCATACATCATGCTACCCTATAAGGTATCGATGAAGAACACGCATGGTACTACAGCTCTTGCAAACGCAGCTAATCGTTTATCTGTTGGCTTAAAATGCGGAGTATGGAACGTTATCGATGGTATGAGCCTCGAACTAAATGGTAAATCAATTATTTCAATGTCTGAGTACAAGTTATTTGCTAATAACCTACGCGCTCAGGCTGAAACCTCTCTCGGTTACGTTAAAAAGCATGGTGCCGAAGCTTTCCTATATCCTGATTCGTCAGGGTCTCTAGTATGGTCATCGGCTACAACTAGCCTTTATGGTGATGGCTATGCTAATACTGCTGCGGATGTGACTGCTGCTTTACAAACTGGATCGACCGGAGCTGGTGTTCTTCCGGTTAATGAGGGCTTCGTAAACCGTCTTCTATCTAATCCGCCTACGGCTGGTAGTGCTATTAATACTAATGGTTGGCCTACTATCCCCGCTGGTGTATCTACTACGATCGCTAATCAGTTTGGGCGCGGAGCCTTTGTTCCTGGTACAGCTAGTACTGGTACCATCGCTGGTACATGGAATTATATGCTAAAGATTAAACTAACTGATCTACATCCGATTTTTAAAGAGCTTGATCTCATGGCTAATCCTCAAATCAAACTACGTTTCCGTGTCAATCAAGGTGTTTCAGTTATTAACACAACTGCTACTAAAGCAATGACCCTGTCTTCAACTACTCTAGCTAGTGGTCAAACTTGCCCTGTTATGATCGCTTCAGGAGCTGGTACGGGTAGCCCGAATTCTAGTGTTATCCCTACATCAGCTGGTCAAATCTCAGTAGCTTGGGGTGCTATTACTAACAGTCTCGAACCTACCATTGACTCTACTTACTTCCCTTTCACGACGACTCGCCTTTACGTACCGTTTGTTGATCTAGAAAACCCTCAAGCCATCGTTTCTAAACCTGTAAAAACTGTTAGATACATGGATTACTACGCACAATGGTTCTACCAACGGGCTGGTGTTGGTGTTAATGGAAGTGGTCAATGGAATACCGCTTTCGATCTACAACTTTCAGCTTCACTTAAAAATGCTAAGGTAGTTGCTTTGCTACCATTTGCGGAAACTTCAAGCGGAAACTATAATTCAGCAACTGTTCAACAATTTCAAA
Organism: Phytophthora parvispora; assembly: GCA_024679295.1. Lineage (NCBI taxonomy): Eukaryota > Oomycota > Peronosporomycetes > Peronosporales > Peronosporaceae > Phytophthora > Phytophthora parvispora. The sequence continues at coordinate 21,229 of JAHWLF010000075.1, forward strand.
GCCCATTCGACAGCGCTCCATGGACGGTTCAACCTGGAAGTAGTATTCGTAACTTTAATGTACGTATTGGCTCACAGCAAGTCTTTGATATCAGTTATGATTACGATTTTATGGACTTCTGCAATGAGTTTTCTAAGCTATCAGCTATTAATGGCGATATTACGAATGAACTCACAAGCGGCTTAATCGATTATCAAACATGGTCTCAAACTAACCGCGTTCTAGTAGCTGATGTTAGCCGTCTAACTGAAAAAGATATACCTCAATCTATTCAGGTTATGGGAACTAATGCTACTGCTCAGGGCTGTAATATGCTTGTACTAGTTGGATTTGAAAACGAACTATCGTTTGATCGTCTAACTGGTGAAATTTTGGAATATACTTCTAATTAAGTTCTGCTTGATCTGTCATTGAAAGAAAAAAATATGATCAACTTATTGGTGATCAGCTAACCATTGTAGGTGTACCTTGAATTTACGAACGTGGTATGACTTATTAGCTTTCTGGTACGAACCACCGCATTCACACTCCACGACTACATTACGTCGAGCTTTTTTAGCTTCTTTACGAGCTTGATCAGACTCTTCGCGGGCTCTGTCAATATTTTTTCTCTCTTCTTCCGATGCAATAGCATATCGATGACGCTCCGTTTGCTCATGACGAGCTTTGTGGCCGCGCGTGTATGTTTCACCACATTCGCATTCGACTACCTCACGATTATGAATCTTGTTGTACTCATTATTGTATGCTTGCTTTCGCGCATGCTTGTCTTCTTCCGATTTCCATGCTGGATTCTTATTTACACACTTCGTTGAATCGATGACAAGCTGTTCAAACTGAAGTAAACTCTTGCGATCATCAATGTCATGCTCGCTGATTAAGTGAATATCAAAGGCATCAATACCATGTTCGCGGAAGTGATGGTAAATCATTGCACCACATCGCGTTTTACCTTCTTCCCAACGCTTATAGCTACATTTATGTGTGTTAAATCGCTTTTCGAGAGTCATGGTGGTGCTACCAATGTAAACAATGCTCTCATCCGTATTCGAAATCTTATATACTCGTCCGATCATGATACTTATTATATACTTTAGCGAATCATATATCAAGTATGCACTTTTCGATTTTTTATGTAAAAAAAATGCGTTTAACTTAGTCAAGCTTTTCTAGAGCTTCCTTCAATTTAGGTGACTTCTCGTTAACAAAATCATTTTTTCGTAGCCAATCGATATATTTAGGATCTACTGCTTGAATTTGTTTAATAGTCTTGTTTCGGTATTTGCCCCAAGTCATCAGATGTGACCCATCATCGTTCTCAAATTTAGATTTTAGAAACTTAGCAATATCTGAATCATCTTCAATTAATTGCTTTTGATTCATTAACCATCGACAGTAACTCATATCAGTTGCATAGACATCCTGAATCGTTCTGGACTTGTGCTTTCCGAAAGTTAATGTGTTACTCATATCTATGTATATATGTATCTATATATACACAGTGATAAGAATTCAAAAAATATTAATTAATTAATCAGATTTATCTAATAACACTTTACCGGCTCGCTTTTGAGCATATCGTTTTTCTTTATGTCTAGTATTTATCTCTACGCGATGCTCATCGTCATACTTCTTTTGTTTAGCTAAGAATTTTTCACGGTTTTTGCGATAGTATCTACGCTGTGCCTCTCTAATACTCTCTCTATTTTGCTCGTAAAATTCTTTCGTGTACACCATGGTATCTGTTTATATATTACTTAATATTATTTGTTAGAATAGAAAATATTATGAAGTATAGAGAAAAAATATTGACTGCTTAGATGTTGTTGAAGAAGTCTTCAATATCATCAAATGCATTCATTTTAGTTAGCATTCGTGATGGATGCATAACTGTAGCAATTAGCTCTTCTGTAATGTTGTTCTTGAAGTGATGCTTATGACTGAAACGCGATGAAAATAATTCAGCTTGTGGTTTAAGATCATCAACCATATCAAAGTAATTGTCAATATAATCCTCAATTTCATCGTCTTCAACATCTTCAAGATACAATTGCTTGTAGTTATCAATCCAATTATCAATAACTCTATCCCTGATCTGAATATTTATAAAATTCTCTTCTACGATGTCATCTAAGTTGTTCATTGTTGTCATGGACATTGTGTTATTATACTTTATATATTCTTATATCAGGATCAACTCACTTTTTATCATAATTTTAGAGCGGAATATTTATTCTTGTAGAGGGGTTCTGTAGATATGTTTTGGTGCGTTTGGAATTAGATTGCTTAAAACCATAACCAAAAGATGTTTAGTAAAAAATGCTGGATTTAGAAATACGATAGAAATGGGGCGATTGGATGACATTTGGTCACTTGGGGAGGAAAGTTTTAGAAATGGGCGCCAATTTGTGCTGTTTATTACTACTGATGTAATCGTTAATATGAAATGCAGGACCTCGCTCTGGGCAAGAATGCAGCTGCACTAGGAAATGAAATAGGCGGATCACTCTGAGACACCTGTACGCCTCAGTCACCTTACCTAACTTGGGCGTACTTACTTCAGGGATAGGTTCAACCACGGTCGTACCTATCCGCGGTGCCCGGTCGTCCTG
>JAHWLF010000076.1:0-23760 GCA_024679295.1 Phytophthora parvispora
AGCCCGCACAGGCCCCGCAGCCCGTGCACGACCCGAAGCGCGGGGAGGATCCGAAGCCCGCGCCAAGTAAGGGATGTCTAAATTGCTGTTTACTCCGGTGCTGAAGCGCTGCTAACATTTACGACGGGTTGTGATTTATCAACTGAACAGATTCAAAGAAGCGCAAAACAAAAGCTTCGGAGAGCCATGACAGGCGCTCACCTGCTTCAAAGCGTGGGTCAAGCAAAGGTAACGTTGCGCAATTACCGGTGCTTATCCTAACGTTGCTTGCTTAACGTCGCTGTTCTAACGTCATATTGTATACGTCAGTTCCTCGCCGAGTGTTTTCCCCCCACGAGGTCCACTCCTCGGATGAGTCGTCCGAAGAATTGTCTGGCGATACAGAAGGCGAGATGCCTACGCAAGTGACTGACCCGTTTGAAAGCCTACCCTCTAGTGAGGCCCCCATCGAACTGCCGGGCGATCTAAAGTTTTTGACGGAAAAGCAACCACGGAAACGAAAGAGCGGGACGTCATCGACGAGAGATGCAATTGCAGCGTCTCATACCGATATCCCGAACCACGCTGATCCAGTGCCCCGTAAAGGATATCGATCCTGGGATCAAGTGATGGCTGCTTTGAAGGCATATGGGCGCAAGACCGGGTTCCTGTTTCGTATCCGATCCAGCCACACAGTTGCGAAGCACAACCGGTAGGCTCTACAACTTCTATTTTGTTTTTGGTTTTGTTACTAACAATGACTGTTCAGGCTTACAAAGTCTGATGTTCCGGACAGCTTTGGGTTCGGGTTCAAGAACTTTCGATGCATTCACGGCGTCATGCAGGCGAGCCGTGGGCACGGGCATCGCGATGCGAATATCAACTTCACAGATTGCGCTGCACGCTTCGACGCAGTTGCTACCAAGGTAGCAACAGAAGCCGAAGGGCACATCTAGTGTATTATCTTCAAGTCCGAATGGAGGATGCACAATCATGACATGGACGGGGTAAATACCGTGCGGGGCATTAACTATGTACCCTCGGAAGGGCCAATCGCAGACAGCATTGCTGTGCTGGCCGACGCACGCGCATCCTCCGCGCAGATTGCGACCTACGCTACGAGCGAGCTTGGTGAGTAGGCGAATTTTGATTTGCTCATGATAGCACGATTTGATTTTTTTATGTACTCACGACGTTGTTAGGGCGTCGAGTTTCGTCGCAGGTGATTCGGAATGTTCTGCGACGCATGCAAGGAAAAACAAGTGCGAAAGAACGTCTCAAAGACTTGCTGCATGCCTTGAAGCAAGTGGAAGGATCTGATGTGTTGGTGATTCAAGACGATCTTGACATTACGTGTGGTATCGTTATACAGACTAGTGTACAAAAGTTGGCGTTGGAGCAATGGGGCGAGAACCTGGCACTTGACTTCACGCACGGAACCAACAACCTCGGCTTTCATCTCGGTACAAAAGAACCTATTGTCAACAACATTATTCGTTGTGCAACGCTAAGGGTAACGTTGCAGGTTGACCAACGTTTTTGATATGTTTTGCTAACAGTATGGCTGTTGTTTGGATTTGTGTTAGGCGGCCTCGTCGCTACTGGGCCTACAGGCCGTGGAATACCTGTACTTGATTTTTTGGCGTTGAATGAGAAGGCTGACACCATCACCGCTATTCTCAACTTTTTCAAAAAGAAAAACCAACGCGTGTGGTCCAAAATTGAGACCTTCGTCATCGACAAACACTTCGTAGAGTGGAAGGTGCTGGAAAAATGCTTCCCAGAAGCGACTGTATTGCTTTGCCAGCTCCACGCGTTGATGTATTGGAAAAAGCTACTAAAAAGAAAATTTGGGCTCAGACCTGTTGAAGCTGAGTTTGTTCAACGCTGCTTCGCAAACATGCTGTACAGGTAATATCATTAGATCTATACCACTGTTTATATACTAACCATTGTTACGTATTGGTTTTCGCAGCCCGACAGAAGCTATTTACGAGCAGCGGTACGATGATTTGTGTCGATTCGCAGACAAAGGTCACCGGGATGTGATTGCTTACTTTAACAAGAATTGGAAGGACTGTCGTGGAATGTGGGCAAATTATCTTCGTAACGAGCATTTCTCGGCGGGCAACACAACAACGAACCGCATTGAATCGAATTGGAACCTACTGAAACGACTGTTAGGAAAGAAGACTATCATCGATAAGATGGTTGCATCTCTTCTCGCACACCAGGAAACGGTTATAGGAGAGGTTATCTACGAGATTCAACGGCATGGCCTGCGTTCTCGGTCCCCCAAAATAATCCCGGACTTTCTGAAACGCATATCACCGCTCATGAGCGACTATGTGCTGGTGCGAATAAGGCGTCAGTGGGATCTTTTCGTGGTTCATAAGAAAGACATGTCGTGTGAGAAGATGGAGGACTGCAAATGGACAGTTTTCTCGAATCGTTGTTCATTCTCGTGCGACGATATTGCCTGGACGTGTACTTGCGCATTCTACACATCCCAGCGTCTCCCTTGTCAGCACTTAATGTTCGTTTCCCGCGAAGGGCATGGGTTTGATGAGCTGCCCGCAATCGCGTTGGAATCCCGATGGAGTATGGTGAAAGCGGCGTCTTTGTCATGTCAGATGGAGAAGGAAGTGGCAGACCTGGCACCTGTCATATATACTGTCAAACTGAAAAAAGCTGGCAACGTTAACACGGCGAGCAACGTTATGTCAAACAGCGACGTTAACTCGGGCTGCAGCACCATCAATTCTACTACTTTGTTGTCTGCATACGCTAGCAAGGCAAGTCAAGTAGTCTTTGTTCGCCTAGAGCGAAAAGAACAAAGTGACCGGACCATTGTGACGCATGCGGAGAAGTACAACATAGCCCGCTCCATGTTTGACCCGGTGATTGACCACCTTACTCATCTCTCGAGCGATAAGTTCTACCACAAGATTCAGCTATGGGAGGATATGATTGTGAAGGCGGCTGCGGACACTGAGGTCAAAGTTGGTACCTCCGATTTACCGGGAAATGACGAAAGCGCGAATGTGGACGACTTGTCAGAATCTGACTTAGACTTGGAGCCTAGCTTTTCACTCACAGATTGTGATCTCGGTGTCGATTTCGCGAGCGTATTTCACGGAGACGGTTGTGATCCAGTTTTTCCAGCAGCAACGTTACCTCCAGCAACGTTATCCGCAGCAACGCTACCCACGTTCGATGACCCTACAGCAATGATGTCTACAAACACCGTTTCGAATTCACCGCTGCCTGAAACGCGATCCAATGCCACTACGGCGGGGCCTGTACAAGGCCCTGAATGGGATTTGGAAGACGTAAACGCGTGTCCTTTTGCCTCTCAGGTCTCACTTGATAATTTGGAAGTATCGGAGTTATCGCAGACCATTATCAATGGTGACAAGGACATTAGACCTACCGTCGGACATGGTGAGGTTGTGAGAGGACGTAATGTTTGTTCACTGGACACGTCAGATGCGGCAATGTCCCTCCTTGCGTGTGCCGCCGGGAACACACTAACTGTAAAGCCAGCGAGCGCGACTACCGAGGCAGAGAGGCAAGTGTCGATACTAAAGTTAAATAGTAGCATGGAAACGCGTGCAGTCGACGAAATGAATCTTCCCCCTCACACACAAGGAAAGCTGCGAGAACAGAAGATACGACATTGAGCATCTCATGGTGCTATGCAGAGATATGTCACTGTAAAATACCCCCGGGGTCTTACCGTCAACATAGTCAAGTTAATGCACTGGGCAACACATACACGGAACTTAGCACGTGTGAAGGAGGTACTTGATCAGTATCCAGTAGTCATGGACGATATGGCTCTTGCAGCTCTGACACCTTCCGTGTTTGAGATATTGGGCAAGAAGCGGACAAGTACACATGGACGTTTGTCGTGCCGAAAGTCCTAGTCACGGCTATGCAAGCCGCTATCGAGACTTACTTTGAGGCGAAAGCTGCTGTGAGAAAAGCAACGAACAATGATCCAGAGGAAGTTGACCTTTCTAGCTCTCAGCCGGAGCACGGCCGAAGCGTGGTTGTAAAATTGAGAACAAACTTGGTCTTCTTTTCAAGGTACGGATGTTTCCCTCATTAACGTTGCTCGGTAACGTTGCAATGTCATTCAAGACAAGCTTGCCACTAACCGAATCTTGCCCTTAGCCAATGTGTTGTAGCGATGAAGAGCTTCTATGACGTGTCAAAGTTGACAAGCGCCATTGCGCGCGACCTGGATTGGTTGAGCCAGGATTGGTTTGACATCCAAACGGGGCCCGTTGATTTTTTGGTAATGGAGACGAAAACGACTGGTTTGAACGCAATCGATTGCAATTTCCGTCACGACAAAATGGCAATGGAGATTATCGTAAAGTACGAAGCTGCTTCTCTTGCGTCCAAATATTCTCTGCGAACCCAGCAGTCTTTTATTCATTTTCGTGAAGTTGTTGAGTCAGTGGTGCGCACTGAATGGCTCACCGGGGCAGCTGTCAATTATGGCGTGGCTGCTATTTGTGAAGGGAGGGCAGACTGTTTCGTTGTTTCGTCGTATGATCTTGATGGACATATCCCTAAAGATGAAAGCTTTTTCGCATTTAAATTCCCGTCAACACACACGCTATGCACTGGACACTAATTATTGTTACCGTGGACAAAGAGAACGTAAACGTGCACTTCTACGACCCGCTGGATTCGGAGATTCAGCTGAAGGCGACAAAACTAATTTGGAGTGAAAACGTGCATCCGTTTCTACAAAAATGGGATAAATACCGACGGCCGTATGCAACAGAGCCGTTCCAATTTCCGGCACACGTACCTGAGCACCTAATTTCGGTTCCTACACAGCCCGACGGTGGTAGCTGCGGTATTATGGTACTGGCCATGGTACACATATACGTACGCATCCCTACCAGGGGTTTCGAACGGGACATCGTCACTAAAGACTACGTGAAAGTCATGCGGTTACGTTTTTTATGGGTTGTGATGTGTCGATCGCTGATTCACGCTATGTGTGAAACCGACGAGGTGGGTGCTATCGATTAGGAGCTGGCTAGCATCTATAAACAAGGTAAGGAGAAGACCACAGTGTCATAGGATCAAGCAAGGTCAAGCACCTTTCATGCAACGTTGCGGGATAGCGCAACGTTATCAAATAGGGCAACGTTATTGAATGGTGCGACGTTACTTATAATCTCAATGTTTAGTGGTCTTGTAACAGGCATTGTATTAACGAGTTGTCTGTTTAGTATCTTTGCAAACACTGTCCAAACACTGTCGCCCCAGAATCACGAGTCTTCCTTCGTCAGGTCGATGACATTTTTGCTGCCATTTTTGCAGCCTTGGTTGTCTTGAGCTCCTGCACGCAAGTATGGGTGGTGGCGAACAGTCAGACGCATGCGGTTAGTGCGTCTGCGTCCGCGACGACTGACATGAAGGCTTGGCACTGTTTGGCCAGGAGCATCACAATCGTTAGAAGGTCGCGAGGGCGTGTCGGCCATGGTTGCTTGGAGGGAGTCAGTCTTTAGCACGGAAAGTGCAACGTTGCAATCTCACCAATGGTGCCTGGGCTGGCAACATTGTCTATAGGGCAACGTTACCTATAGGGCAACGTTACCGAGACGCCAACGTGAACATGAAAGCAACGCTAACTAGAGAGCAACACTAACTTGATCGTACCGCTAACTAGAGAGCAACGCTAACTAGAGAGAAACGCTAACTAGAGAGAAACGCTAGGTTTACAACGTTATGATTACAGCACGCAAACGCCAGCAACCTGCAAACAACACCCCCACGTCGATATCAAGGATATGTCTCGCGCCAACACAATATCCTTAATGTTATACCTCAGAGTGTGAATACGCAATACAGAGAGATTCGAAATCCTCCATGAACGCTAATACGATTTGCAGATCCTCACGACCCCCGACCCACTCATTTGGTGGACCTGATACCTCATAAATATATTTCATGTGTCTACCACACCAGTAATTTATCGAATAAATTACGGCTCCGACCTTGTCCTACCATGTACCCATGTTGTCTTTAACGTTGTTATAAGCCAATAACGTTGCAGCAAGAGCGTTGTAGCGTTGTGAAAGGATTTGCATTAACGTCGGAGAAACGCCATCCATTGAAACGAACCCCTTAAAGATTTTATGCAAAAAAATTGCGCCGAGTACATGTCGCAGGGATTGCGCAGAAGTACGGCAACCACCCTCTTCAAGCTAAAGCCTCCAACTGAAAAACTAGACGCGAGATAATATCATGGACTATAGAAGCTTGGAACTTTCTATCGAGCTCCGTAATTATTAGTGGGTTTCAGAAAGCCAAGCTCATCCCAAAAGCTGTGATGATACCACCAGTGGATAATGAGAAACAGTGGCTGCTCCGAACCGAGCCGAACAAGGAATTGGTAAGCACCATCCTTGAAGAAGTTCCAGTCGTACGTCATGTAGTGGATCCGAACAGAGATATCAATACGCTTGTTGTCATAGATTAGATAGCAGTGTTAATAGTAAAAATCAATAGCATCATGCACCTCATAGTGTAAATATAATATCGTAGGTACATGTACATCTCGTGACACTTTACAACACTACAACTTCAACAATCACCTATATAAAGTATGAGATCTAAATTACGATATTTACAACAGGAGCAGAAAAGATATGTAAAACCGCTTGGAAGAATATATCATCTTAACAGGCGCGGCCCCTAGCCGTGTACCTAAAAGTGCCCTTTGGGGGAGACGTCGAAAAAATTGACTTCTGATAGAGGTTAATAGCGCGGTTAAAACCGACGTCATTCGATAGCACTCGGAAATACAAGCACGATGGAGGTGTTCACTTCTCCGTAAATGCACTGCATCACGAGATATGGTGGTGTGAAATTTGGTGTCGAGGCGCCTTTTTGCAGTAAATTACCGGATTTGTCCTTTTGTGTCAGAAGATATTAGGAAAGCAAAAATAGTTCGCGGATGTTCGCCATCCATTAGATATGTGCGGGATTGATCAAGCCTGAAGCACCATATGTGCCAAGGTGGAGCAGCTGCACACGCTCGATCTAGTCGTGTCAGCGTCCTCAGGCACCTCAAAACTGGATCCGAGTACGCAAGCCAATGTGGATCAATCCCTCAATAAACGGTATCCCCATCCGCAAGGTAGAAATGCTACCCACATGTTGCAGATCGACAACCTCGGCGATGGCCTCGAGGAAACACACTTACCAAAGCCCAGTGTCGCTTGGCCAATGTTCAATATATTTTGAGGCTCTGCCACACCCATCACGTATTTATTTGACATTGTTGTTAACATTTACAAGCCTGGTGTGTCGTAGGAAGTGGATGGACCGAGTCAGAGTTTGGGAGAGTTCGTCACTTTGCCTCTGCAAGGTGGTTTCTACGTTCTTTTCGTTGGTCGGGAACTGGTGCTCCATTATGCCACCATATTAGCTACTTGCGTATGCTTCGCTTTTTTGAGACGAATGGGCTGCACTGGATCCACTTTAATGCGGGCCAACATAATTTGAGTCAGCTGAAAACACGCACACGCACCCTTGCGACGTGGCTATTGGTAGCTACGGCTCGCCACAACGAGGAAAAATGACGATGAACAGGTTCGAGATGGACTTTCAAGGGCCTAAATGTCGAATAAGGGTATCGGTAGCGTATTCCACTATTATATTATTCAATGAACGCATGATGACCAGCTTGCAAGATGTACAAAATATTTTTTATGATCTTGCCAAACTACACGAGGCCTATATTCTAACACGATAGCGTACAACTGAGTCCTATGCGTGCGTCTATTGGATCCCCCATGTATGAAATTCAGTTTCAAACAGCTCAACAGCCCGAACAAACCAATCCACAGCCCGATCAACCAAACTAGTTCAGATTATAGGCTCGTTCTTCTTAGTTCAGCGTTGAGAACCAGCTAAACAACTCTTCATCAGCGCTATACTGTTTTGCCACGCTTGTCCTAGATCAAATATTATAATAGGGAGGTGCTGACTCAAGCAGAGAAAATATGTTTGCAGATCTGAAGCATTACAATGTATTCTTTGTTGCTTATATCATACCACTTCAAAGATCAGAAGAATGAGCGCTGATCTCGGATGCTCTGGAGGTCGTCGACTTCTTTTTGCTTGATTCCCCGGAGTGCTTAGACTGAGATTACGTCTTCCCCTTCTTCGTTAGCGCCGAGATCTTGGAATGTATTTCGCTTTCGCCGGGCAAATTGTAGCGACGGGGGTACTTTCTTGCTAGTACTTCTAACATACGAGCAGGACCTAGCTTATTACTGGGGTCAAGTTCTCCATTGCGGTAAAGCTCTTCAATCTCAGGTTTGTAGAGCTTTATGTATTTGGTACCGTACATAAATCCTTTTTTCGGCCGGCGTGCCCAGCCTCGGACTAGAACAACTTTAGAACGAGCTCCACGAATGCAAAGCTTAGCAACCTCAATAAGTTTCGCACCCAGCTCGACAGGCTTCACGATCTCTGCATAGTCTCCACCGCTCTGCTTATCGATAAGGCAGTGCTTAGAGTTCTATCAGTATAGTTGCCGATTCCTCCTGTAGTGGTATTGGTTCGGCGGTGTTGGTTCAGTGTACGCGACCGCAAATATGGTTCGGTATTGAGTCAATTGAATTCCAGTGACGACCCCGGTGTTCTGCCTAGGGAAACTTGTTCGATCGCGGTCTCGGCTGCGTCTTCATTGACAGTTGACACAGCGATTACGTTGTCGGATCCACTACCGCTGTCGCAGTCTGAATCGCTATCAGAGTCACTATCAGAAGCTGCGTACCACGCACTTTAATCAAAGTCCGCTTCAAAAGGCAAACAGTCACCCTCGTCTTGCTGTAGATCGATAGTATTATTAGTTAACATCGACTCATGCTGAAGTTCGCCACACAGCCAGCAACATCCCGACGCAGGAGACGCATTAATTGTCATTCCCTCACCAACTCCATAATACTCAAATACATTTAGTGTAAAATCTGGCCAAGTTTTCACTTCAAACGGTTGACGTGTGCACGGTACGCCCTCGAAAACAACGTCACTAAACCGCGATGTGATTTTTGTGAGGAATTTAGCCATGGGTTCAACTTCTTGACGTAGGTTGTCCATCGTTTCTCGATTGTAATCTACAAGCTCAACAAGACAGTTCGGAATCCCCCCATCAACGTTATGTGCGTCCACAACTTCTACCGGAGTTGTGCCATTATGCCCTTGTCGGTCCCAATTCTTCAGTTTCCGCATCGCGGTTGCGAGGTGAGCATCTAACACGCATTTCACATCCTGCGTCTCGGTGTGAACAAATCTAATTACTTGAATATTCAGCGTGGCTCCTAGAATAGGTAGCATCAGCGTCACGTATGCGTTCTGATAGCACGAAGCGTTATCCGACTGAGTCGTGACTTGGTTGATAAACGGGAATTCGCGATGAACAGACGCTAATACACCCTCCACTAGCGCGACCACAGGATCTTTATCGTGCTTATTGGCCGCAGTCGAGATTTGGTCCAAATAAATTTTAGTTTCGATGGCTTCACCACTAGCAGCGTCATACGTCTAATATCGCAGCAATGCACCATGCCACGACAGACCTCGTTTTCCGCAATGGTCAACTGGTTTTTCGCGGTAGTACACAGGCTCCATTTTCATCTTGAAGTCAATGCTTGTAATTGCTTCATCAGAAAATTTCTGAGCGATACACCTCTCCTTGATGACATTCACAGTTTGCTGAAGAGCACGCTGCCGGTTGAAAACTCGAACTCGGTGCCCTAGAAATAGTTCAAGGTTTTTGTAGATATCATTGAGCACATCCATCGTTGTAGTATCAGGTTTTGTGGCTTCAACTTGCTGACGAAGGTCATCGAAAATTATATCCATCGCGTCGCACTGCCGGCACACCACAACACGTGCTTGCGACACCGGTACATCTAATGCGCATCGCTCAGAGCCATCGGTCTCACTTCAGCTAAACTGAACCAAGTGACGAGAACAACAGTTCTCTATAGGAAAAGACTCATCTTTATAAATTTGTTCACCTCCATACTTCAGCCATTCTCATAGAATATCAAGTCGACGTAGTACAGTCGCACTAGTCTCGGGAAGCAAATCGCAGACAATGCGTCTAAGGAGCTCGAAGTTGTCGTTAATCAGAAAACCAGTGATATAGTTCACAGCAGTCCGGGCCTGAGTACTGCCGTGGGTAAGGACCGAAGCCAAACGGTAGAAGGTCCTACAGGATACCTTGGACGCTACATTTGGGCGGGTTTGATACTGATCCTACATGACCCTCACGGCTTTGCGGTGTTGAATTGCCGGCACATCCACAAGCTCACCGCTGTGCTTTATCGACTTTGTACCCCATGACAAGAACAACACATTATCCATAGCGAGTATGTGACGGATGGATTCGTCCACAACTTTGGGGTCAAATTTCTGCCTCGACTAATTCGCCTTCGTCCAGCAGAACGTCTAAATCCTTACCACCAGCTGAATAGGCCCGACGTCCCATAGAAAACCCCTCCATATTGATGATAATACTACAGAGGGCCTTCAAAGAATGGGATCCACAATGCAATGCTCGAATACTCCTGGATTCAATAGAGCCTTTGCGAGTTTTTATCAATGCTTGGGCTGAGGTCATTAGCATTTTATCCTGTGGATCCGTATTGGGGTTCACCCAAGCCAAAAAGAGCTCTTAGAACCCATTCGCAGCCTCCGCGTCGCAAATAATCTCTGTTACGCATTGTAACAAGCGTAAAGTAAGATTCAATGCTGTGGTTCTGTGACGGGCTCCCCCGGGTCGATCGGCACACGAGGTTGACCAAAACGCTGGCATCGATCGGTCCTCAATAGACGGTAAATGCTTTAGCAACGACCGTATTTCAGGTTGTGGCACCGCGAAAAAGCGTAGTATTGCTCGAATAGTAGATGCAACAGCGAGAACCGGAGACGGCGTCAGTAGAGGCAGACTTACAAACATTCCATCGATATTACTCGCGCCATCTCGGCGAGGCTTTGGAGTTCTCAACGTGCTCTCATTATCCACAAAACTCGGTGCCACTGCTAAATCATTGGTATCCGTGTTGGATTCCTTTTTTCAGTTGTCACTTACAACCGGAACGCCAATACGCTTTGCGTTGCTAACATCACCCATTTGCATTTGCTTATTCTGAACTAACCCAGAGCCATTGGAACTGCAGTGAGTTTCCAATCTGAGTGAGCGGGAGGCGCGTGGACGTGCAGAAACTGCCTGTCGCGCACTAACAGCAGGACCTGCAGTGGTTCCTTGTGCTCCACTCATGTCGTTCTCGCCGGAAACTCCAATACTATCAGCTCCAGTATCCGTGTCAGCCGTTACCTTGGTAACATCACCCGCGCTGATTCCCACCTGTACTAACTCCATCAACGCGTATAGCTCTCGTAACGAGAACATTCGGTTGTGCCTTGACCAGCGAACCCAACTGGAGGGATCGCAAAGTGCGAGCAGTCCTTGCTGTAGACGCTGCATCCATTGCATGCTCGATGCGAAGATAACTTGCTTGGGATGAATAGCGGGGCGAAACCCCAATGACAGCTTGGTTAGCGCGTACTTTAGCTACAGCAGCAGAGGCAGGCGTGATAGATGGGGTTCGGACCTGTTGCTCATATAGACTGTGAGTGCAAAGTAATACTCTGAATCAAATTATGCAAACACGCTCCTGTAGATCATACCCGTGATTCAGTCCCGTTATATCCACGCACTCTCTTGGTCTGCACAGCTGTTCTATCGCGCTCGTGGATTTGTGCCCTCCCTTCACAGCGCACCTTACGCTTACCACGTGGACATAGCGGACGTGGATCTGTATCCATAACTCCGTACTAATATGAAGGATCTTGTACATCCAAACTGATGGCGACCTTTCGAGTTAAGTAAACTCTACAATAAATATTGACTCGGTTCAAGTATGGTATGGTGGTCATGCACTCACTACGAAAGAACGACGCATGCATTCATGCTAAAACTTTTGCATTACCTTTTCCTGGTGCATCTGACTATCGTCCTGAAGGCTCATTGGGATCCGTTAGCAGCTGGCGAATCAAATTTACCCCGCGTCCCCCCAACAGTGTACATGACTAGGGGCGGCGCCTGTTAAAATGAATACAAAAGTAATCCGGTCCGGGAAAACTTATTAAATCATCCATGTCAACCGCCGTCTTTGACAGAGTTAATGAGAGGCGTTAGGTTCTACACTGCCATTACTACGTAGTATCACAGTCATAGCTGTAGCAGAATAGACAGAGGTAACTTAGTAGACACGTGTGTGCTGAGGCAGAACGCCACGACAGGCACAGCAGTAATCCGGTGTTGGGTCCCCACTTGCGCCGCAGGCGTCAAGTTCAAGAGTGAGTGGGAACCCCGTACTGAACCACCGCTCACCAGCAGTCGATGTATTGGCAGCAATACAGCAAGTAAAATAACTATACTTACCCTAAGTACATGTCCGCCGCAGTAGTGCAGGAAGCAGAGCCTTCGTGCTCCCTGCCATCAATGCCCTTCTCCATTGTAAGACTCACATAATACTGCTGTCGTTGTCCGGCAGAGCTGGATACTCTCGATAGCCACGTGTGGCAACCACACGCTGAAGAGTCTTGCCACGATCTGCCAGTGTCGCGACTCGACATTGGTAAACTGTATTTCACAGTTAAAGCCGTCGTAATGAGTTTACTACCGAGTGGCGCAGTCAACACACCTGACCAAAGTGGGGAGAAATTGTATTGGCCCGTCGTCTGAGTACAAAGTTGGATCTCTTCAAAAGCGTAACAAAGATATTGGGGCCGAATGTTGTGCTGGAGATAGTTGGTGTTGGGGGTTTTGCGGCAACCTCGCTTGTGGCGATGGAAAGATCATCTAGGTCTGTTGCAGTACTTGATACGTTGAACGCAACATTTTCATGGATCGCAAGTATTGAATTCATAGCACAGGTCCACCCAAACGTTCAGGACGTGCGCGACCCACGGCTCGAGAAGCTGTCAAGGGCACAATCAATAAAATTATCTCAAATATATTGTCATACTAACTAATTGGTTCATATATATTGCTAACACCGTGTCTGTATTTTATAGACGAACCACCTAGCAAGATTTTGCTGAGTAACACGACTGTCAATGTAGTTCTGAGGTAGATATGTGGGACAGCAGACGGATATTGTAATTGTCCATCCGACGAGCCTCAACGTCGTCGTCGCCGGAGGTATCTACTGCGAAACGCCGTTTTTAGAAAGGTTTTATACTGGTGGTCAGCGGAAACGGCATTGTTTTCTGTCAACTGCGACGGATATCACTTGTGTGTTATCGTAATCAAGCTCGAGGAAGCCGACGTGCTGATCCACGATTCCATGGGTTCCAGCTGCGTGACGGATGCTCGGTATCTGGCAGAGTAGTTTTTACGACGCTTGTTACAGGTGCAAACCATTTTTGTATGGTAACATAGTTGTGCTAAAAGAACAATCTAGTACAAACCGACAACGGTCGGTACGACTACAAACCATCCAAACCCTCATCTGCAAGACAAATAATGACGCTGTCAGATCCAAAAATTACCCGATAAGTAGACATTAAGTGGACCACCCAAGAAGCCAGTACAGCCGTTATTTACGTTAATGTTGCGCTAGCCACATGTGCGAAGGAGTTATGCTCAAGCTGGGCCTGGGAACGCTAGTCCATCTACTGCACAAAGACAAATTAGACTGTCGACAAGGATCCAGGCAGACTCCGTTGCAGAGCCAAATCGTTGAAATAGTACTGATTCAAAAGGTACAGTCCTCGTGCAAATGAGTTGTGTGTTGGGGATCTAAATAGTTGCTTCTAGTACTTCCGTTCGGTACCTACGGTACAAGGTTGAAAAGATAGCGGAACCGAAGGTAAAACAACACAGCCCCTATGCGTGGGTGCACTCGTATATGTAGTAGGAGACCATTGCTCTGGACAGCAATTCGCCGCAGTTCCACGATGTCTTCGCCTTGATTTTGTTGCTGCACGTCTCCCCCGGTGTCGACGAGTAACCACATGGCAGTTCGAACGTTGATAGCCAGCTAGGAATCTTTGCAGCGCTTCCTAATTCTCGCGTCACATCCTGCCCATAGGCGGGCACTCCACTCGCTCTGCGGCACCTTCATCGTCCGATGAGTGGGAGGGATTATGGGTGGTGCATCAGGGTAGCCTCACTAACAACAGATAAACAACGTAAGGTAGTGTACGCATAACAGGTCAAGGTGGTAGCAAGGTTACGCACCAAGCGCGACGGTGCAGCTGATTCCTCGGGCGTGGCGACGCGGCTGTTTCATCAAGGTAGCATGACTAGTGTTTGGGGCGTGGCTGCTTCCTAGAGGGGGAGATTCTGGACTGAATTCATTGGTCGATGCGCGCCACGATTTTTGAAAGTTTTGAATAGAGGATAAATTACTGATGGGGTAAAAACCTACATTTGCTCTTCACTCACAAGTCAGATACATTCACTCATGGTGTGTACCTCTAATCACTTCCATTTTTATTACCTACCACCACCGGTCGACATCGCATCTACTTGTCAAAGCCGAGTGGGTCCTTCGTAGCAAATAGAGAACTGGTATTGAGGTTAGCCTGGTATTAACTAAGACGTGAACGATAACGAACCCGTGTCAAGGGTCGAGTGAACCTAGATACGAAATCACTTCTGAGTCGAGAACAGGCCTATGGCGTCAGGGCGATGGAGGAGGTTGTCATACTTGTACGAGTCTACAATTGGTGTCCAAACGGATAGCTACATGTGGGATGTTCGTGTCGATCAGGTTTGAAGTTGTGTGGTTCGGCTTAGCACATGTAGTTAACGAGCACTATCATACGTTCGTTACCGATTCGTGCTTAAGTGCTTGCAATACGCGTTAATATGTTCCAGTTTTTTACCATCGGTCAACGGTACTTTGCGGAATCCCCACGGCCCCCAATTAATTAGACTCCTAAAGCTAAGGCCAAACCCTCAACACTTAATTAATTATACTTGCTGAGAATTGTTTCAAAGGTTTTGCGGTCGTCTGCACGGTAACTAGGACGTTCGAAATGTCAGCTAATTTTTAACAAGGCATATTCAGATTGTACCAACAGCCGGACCGCAGCAGGAATCATGTCAAGTATGATGTCCTTCTTATGTTACAAAGTGTTTATTTCTGCTCACTTCTATGTGTTTGTTTGTGCTATTATCGTGTTTGTTGTTGGTTTTTACACGTTACACTTTTGTATTCTTAATGATGGTGCCCGCGCCAAAGAGTCCCCTTCCAGTCTTCGGCTATTAGATCGCAACACCGTCCAACATTATTAGTCGGACCCTTGGAATGAGGTTTTGTTCAAAATTCGATTTTCAAATTACGGTTTTGTGCACAATACCCGTTCAAACTTAAACAGGCAATACTGGTGGAAAGGTCTTGATGTCATCTGTCCAAAACCGGTTGTTTATACAAAATAAAGAGAATTATCAAAGGTCAATGTTAGCGACAGCACTAAAGCACCAGAGCACGACTAATTACGCCACACGACTGACATGGGTGGCCAATATAACCTCACACTCCGCGCGATGTGCAATAAAGCTAAAGAGAGAACATATGTACCTGTGTTCTTGGAGGTTGATGGATCAACTGTGTGAACAGGCCGGTATGAAGAGGGCGCCAGGCACGATTGGCGCCTTAAAAACTGCTATTCGCTTCGTCACGACTTGGCCAGACCCTGAGATGGTTCCTACAGTGGTTTTGTTCAGGTCGCATATCTATCAAGGCCACAAGAAGAAACAAAAGTCGAATTAGATAGCTAAAGTGCAGAACTAATTCCAACAGGTTTGGGAGCCTGACACAGTTCATGGTATACAGTTATTTGTTGAATATTAAATACGCAGATACAGTCAACGTAATGCTGTATTTCCCATCAATATTATCCCTTCCGAGCGTATCCCCAAAACCGCGATAGGATATTGACCTCATGGTACTCTGTGCTTTCAGTATTGCTCAGGCTAATTTTTCTGTTCGGAGTAGCACAGTGACCCGATCTCCGTGGACTGGGCTTCGGGGGGCTGTGTTACAGAGTAGGCTGATGGTGGTGCGGCCGAGTGGTTGAGATTGACGCGCTCATCCAGCACAAGATTCCGTCAAGAACCGTATGGCAGGCGCTGTGTACGTATGCACGACGACGACGTAGTTGGTCAGACTCCTCATCGTATTCAGTTTCTTGCGCAAATGTTGGGGGAATTGAGTTTAATTTATGCAACGATGCAAAGTGAGATCATGATGTATCAGAATCCCTTGTTGTCATGATGGAATGCCGCATCGATACTTATACTTAGTCTAGCGCAACGGAATACCGTCCGTCTTCTACATTGGCTTTAGGGAAATCATTTTGCTGCGGTATCCCGCGTGAGCGCTGTGCGGGCTCGTATTCACACACATTTCCTATGAGAAGAAGCATGCACCACTGTCTTCAGTCGCTTGGACCGTTCAGATCTTATTCGTACCATAGATGGTCGCCCATGTGTTCCATGAGCTGATAGCACATCACCAAACCGAACGAGCAAGTATAATTACATGGTATACGTGACAGCATATCTTACAATTCGCGTGGGTGGCTTCCACGAACGAGATGTCTCAAATACCGAGGTTTGGGTACCAATCAGTCTATGCTCTTACCAACCGAGGCTTGAACTTGTGTCAGTGATTGTCCAGATAAGTAGCATCATTTCTCTCAGCTCAGTACGGCGCGCCTCGAACTCTTCATCAGTGCGTACATTGATCATTACCGATCCTCTGCGGTTAAACGCTGTGTACACTCTGCTCAGTGCGATCAAAATTGCTACCGAAGCACTGGCGAAATACTGTGGGTCTTGAACGCCTGGCGCTTTGTCATGTTGAAGCAATATGATTGAGCCCAGCTGTATAAGTCGGACGTAGCGTCCTCCTTATATCGGTAGATCTCTTCAGACGACGGTGGCATGTCAACGGCTTGACTCTTTGGAGCGTTTTACCCCGCACTGGCTGCTTAGCCATTTAATTCGAGGAGTTATTCCCTCGATTACTACGACTAAGTTAATTAGAATCAATACCTAACCAGACATTCGATCGGTTGGCTATGCAGCTTTGAGTCGTCCTTGGTAGCAGTTAGAGCTCGTTCAGCAAGTGCTACTCGACCTGCTAACCGACGCTAACGCTGGGAAATAAAAAAAAACGTCAGAGTTATAGTTTGCAGTTTAATTAGCGTTGCCAGGGAGTACAAGCCCTACGTATCCGGTTGTGGCAACAATATGGTTGCGAAAAAGCATGATGCCCCCTCAATAGCTTGCGAATGGGACCAGGTTGAAGAAGAGTCCGAGCCTACAACGAAGAACTGACGCCTTCTTGCTCAACCCGTGCGACGGTTGCCGGGTGCAGGCCGCAAGGTGGCGCTCCATGCGCTTAGTCCGAACTCGCCGAGTTGGAGCTGAACAAGCTCTGGTCGGGCTCGGAGCAATCCGAGCTAGTTGAGCTCGAACGCGCCCCGTCGCTATGTGACGTTACCGAGGGCGTGGGGGACGATGGTGTTGACACACTTGGACGATCCTCGTCTTCGGAGCTGTCGCTTGACAACTCTTGGCATCATTCTTGGCACCCTCACTACGCGAGTTCTGGAGCCGCTTAGAGGCCCTATTTGGGCTCATAACTTGTCGATCATTTCGCATTGCCACGGACGCAGTAGGAAGGTTGGAACGCGGAGTGGCGGGATCTAAGGCTCCGGGATCTTGGTTGCTGGTGCTTGGAGAGGAAAAGAAGATTCAAAAGTGGATAGTTCTCTTTTCGATGCCAAGCCCAGCGACCACATTGATCCTACATACATAGTAAACACTAGCTACTTCAGCATCTTATTCTAATAGGATCCTTGCAGCGGACACGAGCATAAGACACAGAGGTCATCCGATATTACCAAGGGATGACTCTTGAGCTCCCTCGCGCTGCGATAATTCTGGTCAACTCGGTCTAAAAATACTGTGGAACTTGATACACATGGATAACATTGCACGGTGCAACCCCCTGTTCCTCCATGATCTTCTGATCTGAATCAAGGAAGTGGAGGTACGCTGCTTTGGTATCACTGGGGAGGCTTCTCGCTGTTGTGTGACGTCTGGTGACAAGACCATAACGGCTCTAAAAGTGCACCAATCAACCACTGGACGCTTTTAAGTCCTACGTTCGAGCTCGCTCTGAGTTTGTGGTGAATAGCAGTTAGATGTAGTCATTCACACGGAGCATTTTTATTTCTGGCGTTTACCAACTCGTGAAGCTTTTGCGCTTCCTGATCAAGAAAGGAACAAGGCTCAAGCTCGTAAGTCAATCGGTTGTATCGCATTTGGTCGGTGAAAGACCAGAAGCGTGAACAAGCAGTTGTGTGCAGGGCCATTGTGAAGCCGACGAAGTCCGTGCCGATTACGGTGTGGCGCAAGCGTTTTGTGCACGCAAGAACCACGACTATTCTGGTCATGGGCAAGCAGAACGTGGTGAGTGGTCTAAAGATTGACGCGAGAGAAGCGGAGGTGTGTCTCCCGTGCATGCACGGCAAAAAGGTGCGACTGACATACCCTGAGCGATGACAGCACGCGCTACGACCGTTTCAACGACTGCAGGTGGGCGTCTGCAGTGTGAATGACCTCACTCTCGATGGCTGTACCTATTTCTTACTTGTAGTAGACGAATTCAGCCGGTACAAGTGGCTTATCCTACTGAGACAGCAGAGTGAAGCCAAACACCACATCACCACACTTGTCAATCGCCTTCACGTCAAATATCGCGAAAGGAATTGGGTTTTGGAAGAAATCCACTCCGATCAGGGCGGAGAATTTGACAACAACGACATTCTTGAGTTTTGCGCTGGCATCGTGCTGACGACGACCAAAGCGTACCCCCCCCCCAAAGAAAACGGTATCGTCTAGCGTACCAACGGGTTCGTGCTGCCCTAGGTTCGTGCACCCCTCCACGTGACAAATTTACCCGATCTGCTGTGGGGTGAAGCTGCTTTTCACGTCGTGTACACATTGAACGTCACAGCGACACGAGTGCTCGAAGGTCTGACACCCCACGAGAAATTGTCTGGTGATTCGCCTGACGTATCATGCCTAAGAACGTGGGAGAGTCTCTGCTAATTTCACATCGTTAGTGGTGCGCGGTCCAGGAAGAAGAAACTCACATCCAGAATGGGCACTACGATTCTGGTGGGTTACTCTCCAACAACTCATGGTTTTAGACCTCGCGCGTGGTGCAGCCTCCACTCATCGTGGAGGCAATTTGATTTTCGCTGAAGACCTCACGGTGGCTCGTGAATACATATAGAAAATGCTGGCCAACACTTACAATCACGGGAACCACGATCTACTACCGAGAGCACCGCTGGTCCCCCAATACAGATGCAAATCGAGGACGTCGTCCGGTTGAATTCTGAGTGCGAGAGTATCCTCGTGCAACCTGATCAGCCTGTCCCTGTGGAGCAGCCTCCAGATGCTATCGCTGCCAGCCAGACTGCTGATCCCGTGCCTATTGTGGAGAAAAAACTCGGCGGTTGTGGCCTTGGAGCCGTAGAGAATGCTCCTGTTGATGGTTTTGTTGGCAGTGATACTGTGGCACGACACCGATGCTCACGCTTTGGCTGAAAGCGTAAGAGGGATTCGAGATTCAATGATTTTGAGCTCCACTGAGTTGCACACAAATTGGTTAAAGTTTTGCGGTGTGAATTTACCTCGCCATCCCAGTCTCAGCTACACTCAAGAGATGTACCTGTGCCAGTGACATACAAGCAGGCAGTTAGGTCGAACTTTGCTGCGTATTGGTTAGCTGCTATTGCTGAAGAACTCGAGTCGCTGCGCAAGCACAGGGTTTGGCAGGTTGTAGACAGAAGTACCGCTAGAAAGTCTGCAGTGATCACGAATGAGTGGGTCTTTGGAGTTAAGAAAGAATGGCTTCGTGAAGCGCTTTAAGGCGCGGCTCGCCATACATGGGTTCGAGCAGAAGTTCGGTGAGAAGTACAACGAGACTTTTGCGCCGGTAATCAGGTTCGACATGATCCGCGTCGCGGTTTATTTCGCTGTCCAGGGTAGGTGGTCAATTTTCCAGTACGACATAAAACAGCCTTTTTGCATGGCAAACTCACCGAGGACATCTTCATAGAATTGCCTCAAGGCAACGGCTCGCCTGGAAATAGAGAGATCTACAAGCTAATTAAGTCCCTGTATGGACTTGAATAAGCTCCACACGTCTGGAACAAGACGCTGCACGCCACCTAGTTGCACTTGGGTTCACGTGCCTGGGGAGTGATCATGGCCTTTACTCCATCCTCGAGAAGGGGGAGATTGTCGTGGACGACTTGTTGCTCATGAGTGAGAGCAACCGGTGCGAATATGTTGCTCGGAAGCTGGCTGCAACATTTGAGCTCGTCGAGCTTGGCCCCGTCAAGTACCTGCTTGGGGTGTAAGTCAGCATTGATCGTGAAAAGAACACCGTCTTCTCCAGTCAGACGAACTACATTGAAGAAGTCCTGCGACGATTTCATATGCACGACTGTTATGGGGCTGCGACGCCCGAGGCAACCACGATGGAGCCTGCTGGTGAAGATTTAGTGGTGGCTGAGACAAGTGATTTGTCGTATCGTGAAGTAGTCGGAGCCTTCCAGTATCTCATGTCGGGGTCAAGGCTCGATATTGCACACGCCATTCGTCGGCTTGAACAGTATATGGCGTGCTTCGGTGCTGCTCACTACGCACAAGCTAAATGCGTACTCAGGTATTTGCAAGCCACTAAGCATTTTGGTCTCAGTATGGTGGTGACTGGAACAACCCACGTGGATTTGTTGTGTGTGGAAGCCAATAGTGATGCTGACTATGCTAACGATAAGGGGGGGCGCCAGTCCGTCAGTGGGTATGTCACGGTGGTGAATGGCGGTGTAGTCTCCTATGGATCACGCAAGCAAGGGCTCAATGCCCAGAGCACGACGGAGTCTGAGTACATCGACATGAATGAAGGCGCGCGCGATATCATGTGGCTTCGTGGTCTGTATGATGAGCTACGATGGCGGTATGGCACCCCGAAGCTCTGGTGCGACAACACAGCTGCGATCGCGCTGTCCAAGAAACCAGGAAAGCGCAACGGCAGCAAACACATTGAACAACGCTTCCACTATGTGTGTAATCTCGAGGATCGAGAGCTACTTGAAGTGCAGCACTGCAGAACTGACAAAATTGCTGCGGATATATTGACGAAGCCACTCGCACGCGTCAAGTTTGAATTATTTCGCTCTCTGCTTGGCGTTGTTCGCCGTAGCGAACAAGGGGGGGGGGTCGTTAAAATTTAGCAGTCGGATACACCCGTTGTTGCCTGGATGCGGATTCGTTTCGGGTCGTGAGGCAGGTGATGATACACCGAAGCAGCTGCAACGCCCAAGAGCAGGTGATAGCTTATCATGATTCTCGAGTGACGTGGACGCGCTGCCGCTGCCCGCGCAGCAGCTGAGAATTTCAGCGGGATCACGAATCATCGGAGAACCCCATCCGATAGTCGATGCCCAGATGCTGTTGGGAAGTTGGATTCAGCAATCCCGCAGATTTTGCTGACCCCGTTACACCACAGTTACGTTCGATACTACGGCCAATGGAGATTTCTTAAAGCCGCATGTGCTATTATTGAAGCTTAAGAAGACCCCCCTCCCCCTGGTCCCTAGCGGTGTGATGGCTGAAGTAAACGCAACCGGTGTGTGGAGTGACGAAATGCTCATCAAACACGCCAAGTCAGTTATTTGCAGTCGAATGCAGACACAGGTCTATCGCTAACCACCTCCGTTACGATGCTCAACGAGAAGCTTGTTCATTTGTACAGCATTTTCGTGATATTACTGTATTTAATCAGGCTGCTTCAACCGTTGGGCGTCGCAATCAATAGGATTTTTCACATGTTTACAGCATAAAAGTCTGGCGAGTATATTTGTCGAGCACTAGTTTGCAGGCATAAGTCGAACTATTTCACCGTTGACAGTGGGTACTTGATTGGATAGCCACCATAATTTTGGAGGGCGTCCAGAAAGCATTTAATTTTGTGAAAATTGTCGCTCAGGAACAGTTCAAGATGAACGAACTACACCCCGTTTAGAAGACCTGATTGCCTCTGCTGTCAATATGAGCCGGTGGTATAAACAATATCAGGATATGATGGACGATATTAGCCTAAACATATGCATTCAGTTATTTTCTGTAAACAAAGTATTTTATTTCCATTTTGTGATTTTATACGATCGACCTCTATACTAACAATAAATATACTTGCTCCATATGTTGGACGTCCAACATACCAGAGACGCTGCAAAAGAAGTGAATTAGGATATACATCTATTATGTTGTACTATACAACACACGGGAACGAAGGGTTGAACTGGTGGTGGTCATCGAAAAATAATATTAAGTAATAAATTAGTTGTAAACACCATAAAATAGAGATCTACGTGCTGTATCATCAACGTCGCAAGGTTGCGCGAGAATTGCGCGATCGCTTTGCATTCTTGACCTTGTGGTGTTGCCTTCTACAGCGAATATTCGGATTCTCGCATAGTCACTCACGATCAGATGACCCATCTAGCATACTCTAGACTTCTGTAGCTGGACCCACCCCCATTGCGTCGGTCGGCTTTTTAGCTTGTGTTTTCTCAGCGATAGTATAGGGGCTGGTCTGGAGGCATTGGGAGGTGGGGCGGAAATGAAACGAATGTTGTACTCTGAGCACGCGGCGAGGCCATTGACCATCACTTTCCTGGTTACCATCGATTGGTGGATATGATTGCATGCATGTTGTGCGATTGGCTAAGAACGTGCGAAAATTGTATTGCGCCGAGACGAAAAGGCGTGTTTTATGTTATGTATGTTTCCGTCGTGGTCAGTCCTATTCAAATTTTCCAAACGGCCGACCCTGGTGAATCGCCGTCTAATCGCCAAAGCAATGTGCAATCCGACAGTTCAGCTACAGGAGGTAAACGGCAGCATGCTACAACAGCATTGTGCGGAAAGCTCGAACATGTGCACCCACGGCCGCCTGCAACCTCACTGTGAGATGGCACAGGGCGTGTCATCGGGCTATCTGGCTGATGGCCACTTTTTAGCGTGTGTGTCATTAGGCGCAATGTGCATGTAAGTATCAACCAATAGTGAGAGGAATATAGAAAACGCGTAAACACAGTAAGTGGTAACGCAAAGTGCCACGACAGGGCAGTGCGTGTCTGGAATTGAGTTCTGGTGATGCTCACAGAACTACCAAAACCAAGAGTAAGCAAGAGCTAAACCCGCACCACCACGCACATCGGTTCGCAAAGATGTATTCAGCATACAAACATATCGCCAATCTAATCAAGCTAAGTCAATTCATCATATAACGAGACGCTATGTTCGCCTTCATTAGAACGAAAAGTGTTGTTGTTTACTACGACACCGAAGGTCGATAGACTTGAGTTTACGAAGTCATGCCGCGAGTTTGTCTACTCTAAACACGGGGGTGTTCGTTTGTATTGAGGGCGTAACTCGGTCTGGAGTTTAGACAATGCTGCTATACCCCGAGACTCCGGAATCGTGCACTTTATGCGGGGCGTCGAAGTAGTACCGATCTTCTTGTCGGTCTATTGCCTATTTTAGAATCCAATGGAGAATCTCTTTAGCCACGTGACGAAGGCGTTGAGTGGAAATAGGATGTGGTGTAGCAGACGTGC
>JAHWLF010000077.1:0-23476 GCA_024679295.1 Phytophthora parvispora
TTAACGCTCTCGTTTAGCTGCGTCTGCAGCAAGTAGCTCTTCATGGGGGCAAGTGCGTCGCTGGGGTCCAGCGTCACCGTGAGATCCAGCTTGTCCAGCTTCTGCGACGCTCGATCACGCGCGAAGCCGTGGTTCAGCATGAACTGGGCCGAGGACTTCCCCGGCATACTGAGTCGAACCTCTTGTCCCTTCTTGTAAGCCGACGAAGCGTACACGACCAAGCGCTGCGTGCTTTCGTCCACTTCAATTTGGTTGGTAGGACAAGCCTCGTTGCCTTCATCGTCGATATCAGTGCAGATCCCGATCGTGTTTAGCACAGGCGCCAGCACCACCTCTTGCTCGTGTTCACCCACTGGGAATGCGCTCGCCCAGACGACGCCCATAGCCCAGCGGAATTCCTCCAGCGTGAAGTCTTCCTGCTTGAAGATCGGAGGGTCGACCGCCTCTTTCGACGTGACCGGCTGCAGTAGGGCATCGTAGAACGCTTCGACCGCTTGGGCTCTCCCCATCGTGTAACGCAGCAGTTGGGCCCCCTCCATCTCATTGAGCTTGTCTTCCGAGTAGAACAATGTGCTGTTGAGTGCGTCAACATCAGGCAACGTCGACACAAACTCGGAGAAGTTCGACTTGACCCCAAGTGCCCGTTCTTCCAGCAGGTGAAGCCCCAACGCGATGGCTGGCGGTAGATCCGGGTTCACCTCCAGCAACAGCCCCACGCGGCCTCTCGCCGCCGACGCGACACTCATGACTTTGCTCATTGACAGCGATAGCAGCTCGGCCCCTTGCTCCACGTCCTGCGTCGTCACGTAGGCCGTCCCCCGTCCGAAATTGAAACCTTCAGCTTTCAGTACCGTTGAGGTGGCAGTGGCCGTGGATTCCACTTTGCCAGCACCCCCAATGGGTCGGATGTTGATCCCCATTGGACTCCCGTCGGGGAACGTCGACCGACCTTCAAGCACCGGTCGGTCTGAGCGCGAGGCAGCGTAGCCGCTCCACTCGGCTTTGGATTCCGGATCCAGGTCGAACTCCACCTCGACTTCGGGCCTCGCAGCAGAGACGACGTCGGCACTGGCGTCGATCGACAAGGTCGAGGCCGACCGGCCTCCGCACAGCAGCAACAGCGAGAAAATACTCACGACCGACACCATTAATTATCCGATCGACTTGACTTGACTTGGGGAGGGGATTTCCAGGAATGACCACCACCAGGCGCTACGAATGACACGCATGGTATCTTTCTGAAGATCGCTCGATGCGCACGAAACGACGCGCAGAATCCGATTTGGAAGGGGAGTGTGATTCACACAAGTTTGCTAAATGTTACCCCATCCAGGCGAAGTGGCAGGTGAAATCGACACCTGAATTGCAAGCAATACAATACAAGTTAGTACAGTCATGTCGAATTTTGGGGGATCAAGTGTTTTGGAAACGTACCGAAATGAGTGACGCGATACGTCAGTGTTATGAGCAACCACAGCATCACCTTGGTCAGCACCGATGCCATCTGCGTTTCCAGCACGAACGCTAGCTGGTAAATGACCTGGATCCCGCAGTTTCGCCTCGTGATCACTGCGAGGATCACGAATGAGAGGAACTCGAGAAATGCGTAGACGAACATCCGAGAGACCATGCTGTTGACATTTTCGTGTGTGACGCCCATCATTTCCGTGTGGTACTGTGCGCTGGGCAGATGAACCATCACGAGGATGAACGTCCCGTAGATGATCGGAACGAATACTTCCAAATACTCAGTGAGAACGATGCACTCCGAGGCAAAGAGCACCTCCAGAGCTTCCTGGAGGACTTCAGAGCTCTTAACGGTTTGCTTGCCTTGCACCGTAGGTTTTGATTTTTGATATGGTTGTTGCGCTTGGTGTTCCAGGAACAGGAAGTGGCTGGACAGCGATGACATTCCGAGAACCGTATCTGAACCATTGGCTGGATGAACTACGGCGAATGCTGTCCACTAGTGAAGCCGACCTGGATGCTACTCGGGCCGAAAAGTTTGGGCTTTGAAATGACGAGATAGAAGCCGATGACCTTGCTCTGGATTCGTTGGCCACCTTTTCCAGCAGAATTCTACCTTCGTGAGAGAGTTTGTGGTAAATACACGAATTGACCTCAATTTTAGAGCGCAATTGCTTTCGAAGTACATCAGGTTTTGAGCAGAGTGCCTTAAGGCTGGTGAGTAGGGACCCACCATCAGTCTCAGCGGTAGTTCCAGCGATTTTGTGGAGTTGGCCTATCATACCGCGCGTCGCTGGTGTAGTTCCTGCATCTCAACAGCCGTTTGAAGTAAATCAACAACTAGTACCACGACTAGAGTCGACGTCGACAAGGTTTGCATGAAAGTCGCGAGATAAAACGCGTCGAAAAAATCGACCGTAAATACAACTTGCTCTGGAATCATGTCCTGCTTGTGAGAAGCTGCATGTGCTAAGATCGCTTTCGTGATGAGCTTGAATATGGGAAGCAACAAAATCACGGGCAACTCATAGTTGGTGTGATTTACTTTTGTGAAGAGAACCTGATAAGCTGGATAAGCCGTGCCCATCAAGGCTTGAAGCCCCGAGACCAAATTCATTCGACGACGAGGCCCTTTTTGTGATGTTATCAGCCTAAACGTACGAGCTCCCGCGGCGGCTCGTAGACCACCGATGATCAGCAGGGTAACCGGACTTGAAAGGAGAAGCATGAAAAAAGGGATCGGAAATACCCAGATCTCAGCAGCCACCATTCCAACACCAGCAAGACCAAGGCCGACGATGCTGCAGTACGCAACTATTTGTCGAAACGATAGTGCAGGGACTTCGAGCCATGGCTCAACTTTATCCGCAACAGCTTGGGCGATTGCAGCACCAACCACAGCCACACGTATCCAAAACCCGTAGTTGTCTTTCCACCCGTCAGCTGGATCCTGAAGCGGAATACTCTCTTGGCAAAGGACAAGAGCAACGATAACAAGTGGCAGCCCGATGCTCAGGAACAACACGCGGCTTAACGACGTGCTTTGAGTGTATTCCTCGAGTGCCAGCATCCGCTCGATCGAGTACTTGCCTCCAAAATGGACAAGTTGCAAGTCGAACCATGTTTCGTAGAATTTCTTCCACCAAAGCGCTACCATCCTCCGTGCTTGCTCCGTCCTCGTCATTGCTGTCGCTTGTTGGGGTACATCTGCATCACTGTCTGTCGAGTGATCACAGGTGGATGGATTCATTGTTGTGGTGGTGAGTGCCAAAAGCGTCTGCGAGGTGAATACAAATATGGGCTGGACAGCGGCTTTCTTATCTTAGCTTGTTCAGCCATTGGCATGTGGCCGAAACTACTCTCGTTATGGTGTGTTGTGACTGAGCAAAATTGATTCAATCGGATACTTCTGATATTACAGGACGCACCATCTAAATCTCCAGTGGTAAGAAGAGTCACGGTAGATTCAAGCTCTACCAACGACAAACGCCTGCGGACAGTGATTCAACCTCTGTCTTGTGGTGGCGTGGAGGAAGTATCTAAATGGATCCATGCCTCTTGAGCAGGCTGATCGAGAATCCTCTTCATTGAGAACTTGAGAGCACGGGCAGTAGTTAATGGCTGGAAGTTCATCGGGAGTGTCGTTCACTTCTGCAACCTGCACTTGATAGACGGGATACCAAATGAACAGCAAAGGCTCGAATACAACGACAACGTTTAGCCGTTAAGGTGCCTTCGTTGGGGAAGCAATTAGGTGCTGCAGCAGCAACTTGTGACCACGACAATCAGAAAAAAGCGCATGACGCAAAATCAGTGAGCCTATACGTAACAGCTCATTGTAATATGGGTCCGTCAACTCAAGAGGAATTGGGTGGTGCACTCACCGCCGTATCATCGCAGCCATTTGAACTCGAAAGAAAAATCAACGCCTACAAAAAACACATTCGGCTCTCCTTTCAGAATATCTTACAAACTTAGAAAATGAAGCATATCCTCGCCTACCAAAGTGTACAACGCGGTATGTTAATGTCAAGTGCCAATAAAGCACCAATGTAGACACTACAAGTGACAACTGAGTTTCCAGCACAAATGCAAGCTGATAGAGTGTATGGATTCCACAAGTTCTCTTTGTGATAGCGACAAGACCAACGAAAGTTACCAGCTCCAGCAGTGCATAGATAAATATCCGCGAGACCACTGCACCGACATTTTCTTGAGTAATCCCCGTCATCTCTGAGTGATACTGGGAGCTAGGAAGATAAACCATTATCCGAAGAAAGCAGCCATACATAAGTGGAACAAAGGTCTCCAAATACTCCGAAAGAATTAGACATTCCGAAGTGAAGAGTAATGTGAGAGCCTCGTGGAGGACTTTAGAACCTTGGTGACACGTGTGTATGTTATTCCCGTGAGGGTGTGTTTTGATTAGAGGTGGCGTTGAGGGTATGAATGGCACAACTGATGATGTGCTCCGAGGAGATAATACACTGGACGAAGTACCCCCAGGGGTCGGCACTGTTAAAATCAGCTGTACCGCTGGCCAAGGAGGGCTTTTCTGAAGAGTGTCTGTATGCTGCAGCGTATCAATGTATTGAAGCAAAGTCCTGCCTTCCAAAGACAATTGATGGGGGACACAAGATCTCACGCAAATGCTATCTTTTAGAGCACAAAGACCGTTGATGTCGAAACCCAAATTGCGCAGCACCATCGGTAGAAAACTTCCTTTATGCAGAACTGGGTCAATCAGACGCGTTCGTTTACAAAGGTCTCCTAATTCGACCATGCTGTTGGATATATCAATTGCAATTATCAATGCCGCAGTAGAAGCTGACATAATCTGGAGAAATGAAGCGAGGTAAAGTGCATTAAAAAAATCCACCGTAAAAATGACCTGCTCCGGTATCAAGTCGCCTGTGTGACGAAGGCTTCTAGCAAATATAATCTTCATTACGCGCTTGAACATAGAGAGCACCAGCACAGCTGGGATTTCATAATGCGTTCCAGCGACCAGGACAAAAAGAGCTTGGTAGGCGGGGTAGAACGCTCCCATAAAGGCCTGCACCATGACCGACTTGGTCATGTGCTGAATCCGGTCGTGCTGCGAACTTAAGTGACCAAACTCGTGGGGTCCCAGTACAACTCGTAAGAGTACAACGAACATTGGGCCCCAGACAATAGAGAGGGGTAACATGAAAAAAGGAACAGGAAAGCCCCAAACTTGTGCTGCTATCGCCCCAACAGCGCACTGGCAGCCACCTAGGCTTACACAGTAAATCAACTTCTGACGCCATGAAATAACCTCCATATCCATTATGACGCTAAGCAGAGTAGTAATCGAATACGCGGTAGCCATTCCAAGCAGCCCCACACGAATCCAAAACCCATAGTTTGATCTCCAACCTTGCATTGGATCTTGCAGGCGGATGATTTCCTGGCTGATCACCACCGCCGCTAGAACAACAGGAATAGCGATTGGTACGAACACAACCCGAACCAGTGTCATTTTTCTCGAGTATTCCTCAAACGCTAGCATCCGTTCAATTGAATATTTTCCTCCACAATGACTAAGTTGCATCCGATGCCAAATGTGATACGCGCTAGAAGCCAAAGTTCTCGACATTCCAATCCCTCCCTCGGCTGGACGGAATCGCTGTGCCGCGGTGGTGTGTTTGTGACTTGGAATCAGCATCGCTAGTACTTCTAAGAAAGAACTATTATCTATAGTTTTCTTGAAATGGATCAACCTGAAGCACGGTAAATGGCCAAACAGGCACCACTTTATAGTAATGTCGACAAGGACTGCACGAGTGCTTTTAAGTGTGCGTAAGAAAAATATAATAGAATGAAAGATTCGGTGCGTTCAACTTGCAGTGTTCGTCCACTTGCAAGGGCGATAAATCTTTTACCTGATGCGAACAACTATATGCGGTGCTTGACCCATTCAAATTGGAAGGAAAAATCGGGGCCTACATCAAGTCCAATGAGTGTTCACTCCTACAGAAGATAATTTGCGCGAATAACAACGTACCGAAATGCGTGACCCTGTACGTCAGCGTGTACAGTATCCACAATATCAGCTTGGATGGCACGAATGCAATCCCGGTTTCTAGTACAAACGCAAGTTGGTACAGCGCGTGGATGCCACAATTCCGCTTCGTGATCACTACAAGTCCTACGAACGATAACAGCTCTAAGATTGCGTAGACAAACATTCGCGCAACCATCCCGCCGACATTGTCAACGGTGACACCATTCATTTCACTGTGGTAGGCCGCACTTGGCAAGTGTACTGTGACGAGGATGAAGAGTCCATAGATAATGGGGATGATGATTTCCACGTACTCGGTCAATACAATACACTCGGAAGAAAAGAGAATCTCAGCTGACTCCTGGAGAATGTTAGCAGTTCTTGTTGACGATGATCGAGATTGTATCTTGTCTGGATTCACCATTTTATCGAAACTACGAGTAGCATTGACTTGGTCTGTAGCCTCGGCCCATTTTCCAGTCGTGATTCGCCCAGGGAG
The DNA here is from genome assembly GCA_024679295.1 of Phytophthora parvispora. Lineage (NCBI taxonomy): Eukaryota > Oomycota > Peronosporomycetes > Peronosporales > Peronosporaceae > Phytophthora > Phytophthora parvispora. The sequence continues at coordinate 6,495 of JAHWLF010000077.1, forward strand.
AGGTGTGACTGACGAAAAGTTAGCTGACATATGTGCAGGTCCTTCGGGTCCTGGCGGGTGTTTTGGCTTGTTGGTGCCGGTCTAACATCCCAAGCATCGTCTTACTTGCAGGTGACAGTTGATGAGGTATGCATGAGCGGACTCGATAGTCTGCGCGTATATGCATCGTTTGTGCACCAATTTCGTGAAGCAACACCCGCACGGCTTCGAGAACATTTCCGTCGCCTCTACTTGTAGGTTGGGCGTGAACCACTTCTTTGATCCAGGCACGAATACTTTCAGTCCTATGATGAAGTTCCCGCAATTCCACTACAGACTCGGCAACGTCAAGCAACATCACTACCACTAACGTTGTTGGAGCTAATCGTTGCATGAATGTAGCGAGGTAAAAAGAATCGAAGACGTCCACAGTGAATATGACTTGCTTGGGGATCATGTCTTCTTCGTGAGTTGCAGCAGAGCGGAAAATTCTCTTCATTGCGAGCTTGATCACAGACAGTAGTAAAATGACTGGAAGTTCGTACGGCGTGTTATTAACCTTGGTAAATAATACCTGGTAGACAGGGTATCCAGCACACATGAGGGTTTCCAGCGTGGCAATGTTGTTGAGCCGACGAAGTTCCTCTTTTCGTGAAGTTATATGTCGGAATGCGGGACCTCCAGCGATAACACGGATCAGTCCAATGAGAACCGCTGCCAAAACTAGAGATAACGACAGAAGAAAGAACGGAATGGGGAATACCCAGACCTCGGCCACTAGCATCCCGCCAGCTACGAGTCCAATCCCCGTAAATAAGCTGAACACTGCAACTTGCCTGGACGTCAGACCAGGAACATTCAACCATGGAGGAACTTGAGTGATTGCCTCATGGCCATTGGCAATTCCTAACACGCAAACACGAAACCAAAATCCCCAATTGGCTATTGAACCTTCGGACGGATCTTGAAGCGGAACACTCTCCTGACCAAGTAAGACAGCAGCAGTGAGAACCGGCGGGCCCATCACAACTACCAACACGCGGATGAACGACGTGTCTCGAGAGTATTCCTCGAAAGCCAACATCCGTTCAACGGAGTATTTTCCACCATAATGAGCGAGTTGCATTTTGTAGAGTCCATCAGATAGTTTTATCCAAGCAGTCAAAAGGAACCTGCACACTTGAGAAGGCATCACACCTCAGTGAACGTCTTGAGTTTGGGTTTTGGACTGTCTGGTCTCGGACATGTGTTCTTGGTTCGTCGAGTGCCTACCAAAGAAGACACTTAATATAGCCTTATTGAAGAATAGCTCTATTTAGATGTTCCTATTTGGGTAGCAACTAACTAACAATTTAACTAACGAAGTCTAAAACAAAAGTTCTGGTTTAGGTGCAAACCGAAGTTTAGCTGTAATTTCTTCTGTTGGGCTGTGGGGGGAAGCTAGGCTTAGTGCTATTGCTGCATACCTGAAAACGTTCAGCTTTAGTCATGGATCCACTGAAATCGAAACGTAAAGTCAGCCCCTAGAATCAGATGGACGGTTAGACTAGCATGCCACGAATACGCAAGAAGAAGGAAAACAAAAAACACTTACCAAAGTGGACAACGCGATAAGTCAGCGTCAACAGCATCCACAGGATAACTTTGGAAAATACTAAGGACGCTTGCGTCTCTAAGACAAAAGCGAGCTGGTACAATGCGCGAATGCCACAATTTCTCCTCGTGATAATTGCGAGTACAACAAATGACGCAAACTCCAACAGAGCGTAAGAAAATATTCCCGATACAGATCTGCCAGCATTAGCTTTAGTCACGCCCGACATCTCCGAATGATAGCGGGCGCTCTGAAGGTGAACCATCGTTAATACAAATGCTCCATACAGCAGTGGTACAACGAATTCCACGTATTCTGCTAAAATCAGGCACTCCGAGGTAAACAGTGATTGCAGTACCTCGTGAAGAACCAGATTATTTGTTGATTGCGTATATTCAGGTCCAATTCTCGTAACTAGAGCGACCGTGCTCGAGTGCGTAAGTCTCATTTTCTTATTCATCTGGGATGGGATTAATATCGCGGTGTTCCTTTTAGTCTTTACTCCTCCAGTTCTAGTATCGGTTTTGTCTCCTCGTAAAATCACGCAATACTGTCGATATAAGGAACTGTAGAGAAGATGTTTTTCCAGCGTGTTGAGTAAATCAATACTTTCAGCAGATAACTGGTGGAAAGTGCAGGCTCGGATGCGAATATCTGGGCGCATTTGACTGTAGAATTTCTGGGGATGATCGCAAAGCGAACGGACGGAGACGAGTAAGTCAAAATAATCCATTGTTGGGGTATCCGAACCAAAAACCTCGCGAAGATTGAGCGCAATCTCCTGTGTTCGGTTATGAAGAGAGAACAGCGACAATGCGGAGTGGATGAAATCCGTACTCATAATTACAGTCATCGTGGTTGAAGAAATCGTTTGCATAAACGTCGCCAGATACAAAATGTCGAAAAAGCTCACAGAAAATACAACTTGTTCAGGTATCGCATCCTCGTTGTTGGCATTAACAAAAATGAAGATCACCTTTAGGACAAATTTTAGCATGGGAAGTACCAGAAGCACCGGCAGCTCGTATAGTGTATGATTCGCTTTGGTGAAAAGCACTTGGTATGCTGGGTAGGCGGCGCACATCGCTCCATAGACTAATGTGAGTTTATACAATTGCACCCACTGCTCACGCTGTGAAGATATCCGCCTTCGAGTCTCAGCCCCCACCACAATACGCAAGACTGCAACGAGCACTACTGCTGAAATCATCGAGAGGGATAAGATGAAGAATGGCACCGGAAACACCGTCACCGCAGTCAGGGCCATTCCCATTGTGACGAAACCAGCCCCGCAACAAATGCAATACATCACTGTCTGCCTCAAGGAGAGTGGGGGGATATCCAGCACGTACCCAACTTGTGCTGTCACGGCATATGCTGCAGCAATACTGGCAAATACCACTCGGACCCAGAAACCGTAGTTTGCTTGCCAACCATCTCTCGGATCTTGAAGTGGGACGGCTTCTTGGCATATCACAACCGCAAAGACAACAACTGGGAGGCTCATGATCACCCCGAAAACTCGAGCCAACGACGTTCTTCGACTGTACTCCTCCAGTGCAAGCATTCGTTCAATAGAGTATTTGCCTCCATAGTGCGAAAGTTGCGTCGCATGCCACGCATGGAGTACTTTTGTGAGCCTCGCACTGAATCCCGAGTGAAAGCTTGAGGCAGCTGTCACTGGAACAGGCACGACCTTCGCTGACGATCCGAGACCCATCATAATACGCTGCTTCGTCTCGAACTCGTAGGCCGGATAGTACTGGTCTTCACGATGCACACATCTCGTTTCTATTCTGGTAGTGCTGTTTTGATGGCCTTGGTGCACAGCAGTCCTGGAATAGCATACCTGTAGTTGGTGGCAAATCTACCGTAGGATGAAGATCTGTCTTTCATGAATGTATAATAGATATGTTAATTAAAGAATTGGAAACTCAAACGCTTTCCCTTTAATGAACAATTTATATTTTAATAGCTCATCGACGTGGCGACATAACTTACCAGATGACGCCCCTCCTCACCGGGAACTATAAGGTCTCGTTCTAAAACCACGTGGCACTCATAGCTAACTCGTTCCATAAAAGGCAGGTTTCGATGCAATGAATGACTGGTGGTGCGCAACAAAACTTCGTTCTGCGTACAATGACCAGTTTCAACACCTTAAAGCTCGTTTTGCATTGAGTCGGTGTTTAACTGCTCAAGTAAGACGTTGGTTCGTCTTGCCGTGGCACAGGCCAATTCATTCGGAAACCGAGCGCCAGGCAAACGCGAACTGTAGCCCTACGGCATGGTATGGAACCATGGCGCGCCGTTACAAACTGGGTCTAAAGGACGTGTACAGTAACAATAAGCGCTAGAGAATCGTTGGTAAAATGGGCTATAAAGTTAGTACATCGAGCGGAATGGGGGGGGGTACCCACTACCACCATAAAAATGTCCTCGCGACTCCCATGAACAGCAAAATCATATTAGGTAAGCGACAATAATGCCCCTCAACTGAATACCACGAACTGCAAAATATCAAATTCCTTGTTTTCGTTGCTATTCGTATAATATCCAGAGGGATTCCTGACCTGACTGGTAATCTCACCTCTGGTGCCCCATCAGTGATGGCGAATCCATTCAAATTGGAAAGAGAAATCAGCTCCTAAATACAACCCACAGTTAGAACTCATAAAAAAAGTCGGAATGCACGGGTCTTACCAAAGTGTTCAACGCGATAAGTTAGCGTCATGAGCATCCACAGAATTACCATGGATAATACTAAGGACGACTGCGCCTCTAAGACAAAACAGAGTTGATGCAACGTGCGAATGCCACAATGTCGTTTTGCAACAACTGTGTGCGCTATGAAAGACGTGAATTCCAGAAACACATACACAACCATCCTCAGCTCAGTACTGCCAACGTTACTGTCAGTGACTTCCGCCATTTCGAAATGGTATTTTGCACTCGGCAGATGGGTCATAGTTGCTACATACACGGCATAGAATAGCGGCACAACGAATTTCACATATTCTGCCAAAATAACACACTCCGAGGTGAACAGAACTTCTAGCACTTCTTGAAACACTTCTTGGTTATCCCCTTGAGAGTTTTCTGGCACAATGTGAGTGACAGTAGCCACCGCGCTGGAGTGTGCCAGCTTCATCTCTTTGTTCAGCTCGGGATGGATTAACTCCTTGGTTTTTTTCTTTACCCATGCCATTTTGGTGGCCGACTGGGGCAAAGTTTTGAGTGATGACGCGCGAGATTGCTGGTATGTCGAGCTGTAGCGGGCAAGAGTGGATAGAAGCATTTCTCCCTCAGACGATAACTGGTGATTCATACTAGCTCGAAGTCGAGTATCCGAACGAATATACTTGTGAAATCGCTGCGGTTGATCACATAGTGTCCGAATGGAGCTGAGCAAGTCGATTTGGCTGGTGACCGGGACCGACCGCCTGACTCAGGATGGCTAAAAATTCTTTTGTTGGCTTATGCGAAGAATAAAGCGAAATAGCTGAATGGATAAAATCGCTAGCCAGGACCACAGCCATTGTTCTTGTAGAAATCGTTTGCATGAACGTGGCTAGGTGAAAAAAGTTCACAGTAAACACCACTTTGGCCGGGATTAGATCCTCTTTGTGAAACGCAAGAGACCGGAATACGAATTTCAGGGCGGCCTTGAGTATCGGGAGCAGAACACGCACAGGCAGCTCGTACAACGTGTGGTTTGCCTTCGTAAAAAGAACTTGATATACTGGGTATCCCACACACATGAACCCATCCATCGCAAAGATTTTGCTAAATTGCTGCCATTTTGTGTTTGTGAAGCAATAAGGCTCCACGCTGCAGCACCCAGCACAACACGCAAAGTTGCTACTAAGACTAGTCCTAATATCAGTGAGATCGACAAAACGAAAAAAGGCACTGGGAAGGCCCACGTCGCACTCGTTGCAATCCCACAGCGACGAAATAAGCACCAGAACACAGGCAGTACACTAAGATCTGGTTCAAAGACAGCGGAGGAGCATCTAACAAAGGCCCAACTTCCGTAGCGGCGGTGTACGATGAAGCAATTCCAAAAATCCCCACGCGAACCCAGAACCCGTAGTTTGCTTGCCAACCTTCTCTCGGATCTTGAAGTGGAATAGCTTCTTGACATATCACAACCACAAATACAACAATAGGGAGTCTGGCAACCACAGCGATAACTCGCGTCATCGATGTCCTTCGACTGTACTCCTCCAATGCAAGCATCCGCTCAACAGAGTATTTCCCTCCGTAGTGTGAGAGCTGCGTCGCATTCCAAACACCCAGTAGTTTTGTGAGCCACGCGCTGAATTTCCCGCAAAAACTGGTAGAAGCCGTCGCTGGGAACGGCACCACTTTCATTGATGATCCGAGACCCGTCATAATACGCTACTTCGTCTCGAGCTTGCTTGTCAAATAGTACTGGTTCTTGTGTCAAGCAGCATTTCTGCTTTCTATTCTGGTATTATCGCTTCACGATGCCAAGGTCTTGGATAGCTGCATCCCCACTAACACTCTCTTGTGGTGTCGTTGAAAACCTCCATAATTCCACGGCAACTATCTATCTATCAAGCCGGACGTTCTACATTATAGAGCTGGCGGGACATTCAAGGTGGTGGACTCAACTCCTATCCAACCGTCTGCTTCTTTTTGCCTGGATCCACCCTTCGTCACACAGAACGCGTATGCCATCGTCCCCACGGCCACAACAGAGCGATCGATGTTCCTCCTCGTCACTTGTGAATTCCCTCCACCACGACAATGGCGCCCCAATTCACGACTCAAATCGGCGGGTCCATGACCTTCTCCGCCAGTTTGAGCGCGTCCATGAGCACCAACGCCAATGTGACCGCCAGCAGGAACTATCGTCCTTTAGTGCCCGACCCTTCCACCACCACTACGCAGCTCCATGGCCCCCCGGCCCCACTCATCCTGTCAGTGGAAGAAGCCGACGCACTCGAACACCTGGCTGACTGCGTTGTGCGGCAGACGCTCACCGACTACCTGCACTTCCGCGACGTCCGGAAGCGTCGACTGCATGACGAGCAGTGGAAGGAGATCCGTCGCCAGGACAACCTCGTGGCGTTCAAGGAGCGCGAGTCGTGGCGCCAACAGCACCAGACGTTGTGTACGCCCGACGGTCACCTGGAACCGGTGATCTGCAAGACGTCGGTGCCGACTTTACTGGTACTTGGGGCTCTTCAGGGCACACTGGACGACGAGATGTACGGCATGCACATCGACAGCGACAACGCTGCGAGGCTCCGGTCGTCCTACATCCACGACCAGGCGCACGACTTCCGGGTGCTCACCCGCATTCGAGGAGCTACGAAGGACGACCCGTTCCGGTTCTGCGGCGTCACGTGGGCGGACTTGGGCAATTCAGGCTACGGCCCGTTCGCCAAGAAGCGCGACTACTGCGTCGTGACATCCATGGGCGTGACGGAGACGTCGCGCGGACGCGTGGGCTACTACGTGGTGCACTCGGTGGACGTGAGCTCCAATGGGCCCATGGGTCGGACCACGCAGCTCGGAATCGGAATCGGAGGAAGTTCCAATCCGACTACTAGTAGTAAGTTCACACGCGCGAAAGGGTCCATGTGCTGGCTCAAGTGTGAGCTGCAGAACGGAGGCGTGGAGCTGTATATGCAGGGGTTCTTCGCCCCCATGGGAAGTATCCCCGAGTTCGCGGTGGTGAATGCAGCTCTCCACGCTGCGCTGGGACTTGCCCAGACCAGCGACACATCTTACTCCAAGAAGATCCGCTGGATGCTGCACGACTCGGTGCGCTCCACGCGCCGGTAGGTGGTAGTGGTGCTAACTTTGATGGTCAGAGGAGGGGGCTAATTGTGTGTTACGTGCAGGCCTGTGTCGTCGAGCGACGAGTGTGTGGGGCGGTGCAAGTCGCATTTCGGGGTGGCCAAGAAGCGGAAGCTCGGGTGCTGCATCGTCTGCCGCGCGGTACGTTTTCGAGCGCGTCGTGACAGAGTTCGGTCTTATGATGTCGGTGGATTTGTGTAGTTGGTCTGCAACTCGTGTCGGACGACGCGGAAGGTGACGGTGGACGTGGCGGCGGACAACGTGGTGCAGCAGACGCGCTGCTGCATTTGTTTCGTGTGCATGGCCTACGCCAAGCAGACCAACGCGGCGGTGTTCGCCGCCAGGGAGATGGCCCAGGCTCGCGCTCGCAGCAACCGAGCGCTCAGCTCGGAGACGGCCGAGTATATTCTATGAACGGGGATAAGACCCTCTTATCGCTGCGTGCCCTCGAATGTGTGCATGCATGTTGTTCGGGCAACGTCGAGCACTTGCGTAGATCATGGTAAAAGACGTTGATCGTTTGTCGTCGTAATGCGTTGGGCCGGGTGAGGCTGGGTGGTATTATACACGCACCGTGTTGCAAGGGGGAAGAAGTTGAATAACGTTGAAGTGGCCAGGCTTGGAGGTGTCCAGAACTTCTGAATCAGAGGCGTGTCGACCCGATACTAGCCTCCTGCTAGTAGGGCTGCGTGTCAGATTCGTATGGGTGGAATCTGTCACCGGTATCCGTGTAGGATAACGTTGGTGGATTTCGTCACGACAGAGAGGTGTTCGTGGTGCTAGGACCAAGAGCGTTGCCCCTTTGAGACCTGCTGCTCAGTCCACACCGAGCGAGGAAAAGCTCGTCGGCAGGATAAATGGAAGCTGTAATGCCGCCGCGATCCACTTTGGCCGCGATCACTCCGCGCCGCATTCCCAGCTGTGCCAGCGAAGCTTGTCAATCGAGACCGAGCTCCTGATTCGTGTCAAGCTGTGGCTCAAACCTTCGAGATTCTATCACATCGTATATTCCAGTGATACAGCTACAATATGGTATTAGCTGTGTAATATCATACCCTGTTGGTATCGATGGACCGAGTTCAGCAGGGTTTGCCGAGCCGCGCTCTATGATCACGAAAGCTCGGCCTAATGCGAACGCGAAAACACTGCGTCTTTCCTATCGAGCCGCACTCTCCGGAACCTAGCAGCCTTATCTCCGGTTGAGGTGGCTGCGGCGCCGGCCAAACTCGGGAGAAAGGCCGGGAACTTCCGGTCGGAACTTCACTTAGACGCGTGGCACGGCATCACCTCGGTCATCGGCCATGACGGAGGCCACCGACAGCTCACTTCGCCTTTTGCCGGGCTCGAGCCACTGCACAACACAGGCTTTTCCGTCAGCATGAGCAGCACGACGTCTTCGGAACGAGTGACGCGTTCGCGCACCGCCAGCGCGCAGGAGCGGCTGTACCTCTCGCAGGAGGAAGCGCGTCGCCTCGAAGACCTGGCGGACCAGGTGGTGCTGGACACCATCGAGTTCTACGACCGCTTCCGCTTCGTGGAGAAGCGCGTGGTCGACCCGGAAGCCTGGAAGGACGTGGGTCACCGCGATAACCTCATCGTGTACCGCGAACGGTCGGGGCCGCGTCCGACGTACCCGTCAATTCGATCACTTGACGGCGGCCTCCAGCTCGTGCCGTGCAAGGCCGCGCCCTCGGTCAAGATCGTCGGCATGCTGCAGGGCACGCTGGACGACGAGATGTACGGGTCCTTTGCCGACAGCGATGACGCCGTCAAGATGCGCTCGAACTTCGTGGGCGACGCGATGGACAACTTCCATCTGTTGGCGACGATCGCGGAGCCAAGCGAGGAGGACCCTTTTCGCTTCTGCGGTGTCGCACGCTGCACCTTGGGGAAGACCCTCCCGCTGGCGAAAACGAGGGACGGGTGCGTTATTGTTTCCATGGGGATGACGACGACGCAGCATGGGGAGCGCATGGGCTATTACGTTATCCACTCGGTGGACCTGTCGGAGCCTGCCAGCAACCGCCACTACATCCGGGCCAAGTGCTCGCTGTGCTGGCTCAAGACGGAGCTGTCGAACGGCAAGGTGGAGCTATACATGAAAGGCTTCGCGGCGCCGATGGGGATCATCCCCGAGTTCGCGGCGTTTCCGGTATTGGTGAACTGTGTGCTCGGTGTAGGCATGACCAGCGACGCCGCGTACTCGAAGAAGCTGGCCTGGATGATCCGTGACGCCGGGAAGGAGGCAAGTAGGTACGCTGCTCCACCCATGGACGAATGTGTGGGGCGATGCAAGAACGCGTTCGGAGGACCCAAGAACAGCGCCAACTTCCGAAGATGCATTGTGTGCCGCAAGGCTGTGTGCAACACGTGCCAAGTGGTGCGGAAGATTCCGGTGGATGTCGTGGACGGCCGTGTCAACATCAACAAGTGCAGTCTGTGCATCTTGTGCATGCACCGAGCGAAGGCGCTGAATCCTGTGGCGTTTGCTCGACGGGATCTGCGCTGGAAGAGGTGGAAAAGTCTGGATGCAGGCAGAACATCCATAACCAGCAGTAGCGAGAGGGAATACGCGCTCACTGCGGCTGCAGAGAGAGCGTTCTACGAGACGCGCTAGGTGTGTAGGTAAATTCCAAGAAGTATGTCCCAGGAGATACAAACAAACAAACAAAACATTTTATTTTTCGTTGTTATTGCTATAATAGCGATAGATGCTCTTGATGCTATTGCATTCTGATGAACAACGCAAAATCCGTCACTATGTTTTTGCCAATGAAATTCAAAAAGTGATTCTCCTAAAACTGGTTGCGGCTGTTACATGTGATGCCAAAGCAGATATACATGACCTCACTTTTACAAATAGCTGGCGGAGAACGTTCTTATATATGCTTATCTCGCCTAGAGGCTCAGGTGATGTTTGCATCGTTTGACCCAAACCATGAGAAGTTGGTGATGTCGACACCAGCTCCACCCCCGAGGCGACCGTCCATCGCTCGTGATCTCCTCGTAGCCCATGCTACTAAATGCATTGATGCGTGGTACTCGGTGCAACTTGCTCACTATGGTGGAAAATACTCAATCGAGCGAGCGCTGGCATTGGAAGAATATGTCCGCACGACGTCGATAAATCGCGTGCTCGTAGTGACCCTTGGCGTCCCGCTTCTTGTCATTGGTCTTGTGCTTTGTCAGGAATGCGTTCCTCTTCAACCTCCAGCCGAAGGTTGGAATGTGAACTACGGGTTCTGGTTCCGAGCGGGATTGGTGGGTGTTGGCGTTGGAAATGCGGCAGCGATTCAGATTGGGTTTTGGCTTGACGTCCCTCCATTTTCACTAAAGCAAATTGTGGTTTACTGCATGCTGATGGCCGCTGGATACGTCGCTGGTGGAATGGTGATAGCAAAGTGTTGGGTGTTTCCCATCCCATTTTTCATGTTTACGCTCTGTCTGGTTACTTGGACTGTTATTATAGTATATGTCCGACTTGTAGTTGGCCCCAATGCTTTTCAGCAAATTCTTTCACGTCACGAACAACTCCATCAACTGAAAAGGGTCGGAACGGTGCAGAGTTTAATGTTTCTAGTGTATCCAGCCTACCAAGTGCTGTTCACTCAGGTAAACGGATCAGTCTATGAACTTCCAGTGCTCCTCTTGCTTCCTGCTATCCGACTCGTGTTGAAGTTGATGTTTGCATCTGTCGCTGCAAATAAAGAAGACATGATCCCAGCCCAAGTTGTATTCACGGTCGACTTTTTCGACTCTTTCTACTTTGCTACGTTCCTTCAATCAGTGTCTTCATGGATGTTAGCAGCAGTTATGGCGGTTGACTTAATCCAGACAGTGGCGGAGATGTACGAGCTACACCAGCGAACGCAAAGAATCTTCAAGCAGCTTCACCGGTTGGGCGTTCTAGCGACGAACAACTACGGCAGTATTTTAGTCGCCTATCGAGCACTCTGCACCACGTTGCAAACTAATTGCGCCAAATTCGAGAACAGTATCCAAATACGTTCATGCATTTACCATCAACTCCCTGAGGGGGACAGACTGCTGCTGAGTAGGTTTGAAAAGTATTCACACGCCGGATCATCTATCAGCTCATTTCAGCAAAACTTCAGAACACTATCTACACCTATACTTGTGACACCAAAGCCTGCCTCTTTCAAATCGTGGCATAATTGGATGTCGCGAAAGAAAGCCATCGTCCAGCCACTTTCTGTGGTAGCTGGTCTGTCACCAACACAGCACGATGTCCCGATCCTCAAAGCACCAAAACGCACGAGTAGAAAGAAGTCTGTGGCCGAAACGTCGGTTCTGCTAGAAGAGACACTGCAAGTTCTTTTCACTTCTGAGTGCCTCGTTCTTTCCGAGTACATGGAAGTTATTGTTCCCGGTATCTATGGGATTTTTGTCGTAGTAGTGACACAATTTCCCTGGGCTCAATATCACACGGACTTGACTGGGATTACCCAAGATAAGATTGCTGGGGTCGTTTCGAGAGTTTTCTTGTACGCGGTGATGGAGTTTGGGTCTTTCATAGTTCTTGCGCTGGTCAAGAAGCGAGGCTGTGGTATTAGTGCGTTATATCAACTGGCCTTTGTTTTGGAGACCCAAACTCTGTTTGTGCAGTCGACGCTAATGATGTGGATACTCATGACCTTGACGTACCGCGTGGTGCACTTCGGTACGTTTATCACTATCCGCCCCATTCTAAATGAGTAAACTCTCTTCTAGCTCTAAGGATGTAATCATGTTCGTTCAGGTTGTGATTTTTCCTTCCAGTTCGAATGGATTCGACATCGTTTATAAAACTGGAGATCGATTTTGCTGTAGACACGAAGGCTTTCATCAGTTTAATAAATGTTCTGTCAGTCTTGGATATCATGCGTTCACCCTTTTGTCCCTCAACTTATATATGATTATCTCACCAACCCGTGAAAATTGTTGTTACCCCCCCACAGTTTTTTTTCACTGTTCATTGCGTAAGGTAGGTGGGTGAGTCGAGAAATTAGAGCCATTTTTCATGATATGTCACTTAGTTTGGTTTCATTAGAGCACGATTCTGTCCTGCGCTTAAAAGAAAACAAAATATTAGTGACCAAGAGGGCATCCCTAAATGAATACAGTATCCCTCGCCTGAAAATGAAATGAAAATACACCAATATAATTAGAAGTGGCATCGCGTCAGTTGTTCTGAGCTATCATTACACTGTGAAGACCGCTACATTCATCACAGCAACACATTGAAGGCTTGCCAATGTTCGCTTCAGTTGAGTCAACACAGCCTGCGGCTTCGATATCTGCTCCACCCCGATCCAGATTAAGATCCCTTCATCGATTCCTCATACGTCAATGCACAAGATTTATCGATGTCTGGTATTCAGTCCAGCTTGCCCATTACGGTGGGAAATACTCGATCGAGCGGATGCTGGCGCTGGAAGAGTACACGCGCAACACGTCGATAGCCAGGGTATTAGCGGTGACTTTTGGTGCTCCACTTCTTGTTATTGTGCTACTTCTGTGCCAAGAAAGCGTTCCTCTACAAGATCCAGCTGATGGTTGGAAAGTGAACTATGGTTTCTGGGTCCGAGTGGGATTAATTGGAGTTGGTGTGGGGAATGCAGCAGCGATTCAAGTCGGGTTTTGGCTTGACATACCTCCCCTAACATTTAAACAAGTCATAACCTACTGTGCGCTGATGGCAGCCGGCTATATTGCGGCTGGGATGGCCATAACAAGCCTCTGGTTGTTTCCGATTCCATTCTACATGTTCACCCTTTCCCTTCCCGTCACACTACTTGTCGTAATGGTCGCTCGCCTAGTGGTGGGGGCCGAGACCTTCAGACAGATTTTATGTCGTCGCGAACAGCTTCGGCGGCTCAACAAGGTTGGGTCGGTCCAAGCCATCATGTACATAATTTACCCCGTTTATCAATTGGCTTACGGCCAGGCACGTTCGACACCCTACGAGATGCCAGTGTTGCTGGTGCTTCCAGTCATCCGACTGGTACTCAAGATGGTTTTCGCATCGGCTGCCTCGCACAAGGAAGACATGACACCCGCGCAAGTTGTATTCACGGTAGATTTCTTCGACTCATACTACTTCGCGACATTTATTCAGACAGCATCTGGGGCATCACTCGCAGCAGTGATGGCAGTGGATTGTGTTCAGACAGCGAGCGAGATGTTAGAGCTACGCCAGCATACGCGGAAAGTATTAGCTCGATATCACCGATTGAGTGGAGAGCCAAAAGATGCCAGTGACAACCTCCTCTGCATTGCCCGAGCGATGTGCAACAGTCCGGCAAGCCTCAAGATCCAACAACGGAGCAACATCAAAGTACGCTCGTGCACTTATCACGAACTTTCGGAGGAGAGCAGAACGCTACTTCGTAAGATTGATACCTCTTCGTGTACTGGGTCGTGTCTGAATTCGTTCCAGCACAATTTGAAAAGATTCTCAGCTTCAGTGATCGAGCCAAAGCCTTTGCACACTCCAACAAAAGCTTGGTACAAATCGTGCTTCCGAAAGCCAGTTGCTGTTGGGCCGCTTCCTCCAGCAATCACTTCACTCGCGTCTCCGACAATACAAGACATCCCCAAAGGCGCCAAACAAAAAAACAAGAGTCGAGTCCAAGGCGTGGAAAATGCTTCCGATATCTTGGAGAAGGCGCTAGAAGTGCTTTTCACGTCGGAGTGTCTCGTTCTATCTGAGTACATGGAGGCCATCGTCCCGCTAATATATGGTATGTTCGTGCTAGTGGTGGCCAACACCTCAAGTTCGGAGTACCACACGGACTTGGTCGGGTTTACGCATGACAAACTCGTGGAGGTCGTTTCAATCATTTTCGCCTACGCATTGCTGGAGTTCGGGTCCTTTGTCGTTTTTGCTTGGGTCAAGAAGACAACCTGTGGCATCAGCGCACTGCACCAACTAGCATTTGTGCTAGAAACGCAAGCACTGTTCGTGCAGTCGACGCTAATGATGTGGATACTGATGACGTTACCCTATCGCGTGACACATTTCGGTACGTCCAGGTTGCTTGGTTGGTTTGTGCCTTCCGATAGTGAAGCGTTAACGGCCACTTTTTGTTTTATCAGGTTGCGACTTTTCTTTCAAATTCGAGTGGATCGGGCTCGATGCCTCAGCAGAGTAGTGCGCGTATTATTAGAGGTTGAAATTCCAAAATACATGAGGTTGGCCTCAGTCATCGCTGCAGAGAGCGCTGACCAAAACAACAACGCGGTCGACCACGACGCCGATGAACCATCGTTCTTGCAATAACATGAAGGCTTGGAGCTCGAATTTGCTCCATGGGTATCAAAGAAAACAGCTTGCTCACTGTGGAGGCAAATACTCTATCGAACGAATGCTGGCATTGGAAGAATATACTAGAACTACTTCGCTGTTCCGCGCACTTCTAGTGATTCTTGGGGGGCCATTTGTTGTTATTGCGCTTGTGCTTTGCCAAGAAAGCGTTCCGTTGCAGGATCCTACAGTGGGCTGGGAGTTCAACTATGGGTTTTGGTATCGCGTGTGGTTTACTGGATTTGCAATCGCTAATGCCTGTGCGAGACAAATTGGATTCTGGCTTGATGTTCCGCCGCTTTCTTCCAGGGAAGTTGGAGTATACTGCACTTGCGTGGCATCTGGTTTCGTCGGTTCTGGTGTGCTTCTTGCGAATATTTGGGCATTTCCAGTTCCCTTTTTCTTTCCGTCCCTCTCGTTGGTGACTTCAGCAACTCTTGTGGGAATGTTACGCTTGGTGCTAGGTAATGTCGCCTTTTGGCGTATTGCTTCACAACGAACTCAGCTCAGCCGACTCAACAAAATATCAGCGATACAGGGAACTATGTGCTTTCTGTATCCGATCTATCAGGTGGTTTTCAACAAGGTCAGTCACACTTCGTATGAGCTACCAGTGTATTGCGCTCTTCCCGTCTTCAAGTTCGTCATGAAAGCCATCTTTGCGTCCTCAGCTTCCCATAAAGAGGATATGATACCCGCGCAAGTCGTCTTCACAGTGGACTTTTTCGACGCCTTTTACTTCTCTACTTTCATGCAAACTATGTCTTTGTCTACCTTAACTGTCATTTTGGCTTTCGATATGGTGGATACATTGATTGAATTACGTGAGGTTCACGAACGAACGAGACATATCACAGCATCTCTAAATAAGACCTTTATCGATGACCAACGTTTGGATCCAGGAAGTTTGCTAGCTACAACTAGGACGCTTTGTTCTGCACGTAGCTCAACCGTGCGGATGAGCCCGAAGATTTCCCTGCGCTCGTGTATCTTCCATCGTCTTTCTGTTGAAGGGCGAGCACTGCTTACAACGCTTGAGGGATCCAGGAGTGTATCGACTAATTCTGGTACGATTTCGTATCAGGGCTCATTAAATAAGGTATACGCGTTACAGCAACCAGCGTCCCCGGTGTCCGCTCCTACTGTAAAATTTCGAGATAACTTGGTTGCTATCCTGCCTCATCCTTTGTCGCCGACAAAGGGAGACGGTGCAAAAAGCACAGTCGATGTAAAACCCCTGGGAAAAGCGTTATCGCGGGGTAATTGCTCGAGCATTCTCGAGGAGACGCTGGAAGTATTATTCACGTCAGAGAGTATCGTGCTGACCGAGTACGTGGAAGTGTTCATACCGCTCTTCTACGCTGGCTTACTCTTAGCAATGGTCAACCTACCCAGCGCGCAATACCACACTGACATGGTTGGCATCACACGCGAGAATGTTGGCAGTGTCGTGTCCAGGATGTTTCTGCTTGCGCTTCTTGAACTCGTGTCATTCGTCGTTCTAGCAATCGTTATGAAGCGGCATTGTGGCCTCAATGCACTTTACCAGTTGGCTTTCGTACTGGAAACGCAGATGTCGTTCATTTTGATCACCTTGATGCTTTGGATACTCTTCACGTTGACCTTCCGCGTTGTGCATTTCGGTACGTTCAACTCTCTCAGCAATGCCAATACCATTCAAGGTTTTACTGACTGAACGATAATGTGCTGTCCAGGCGCAGACTTTTCCTTCCAGTTCGAGTGGATCAAATGAGACCAACCAAAGCCGTAGTATCATGAATTGGTGTTGCAACTTCGCCGGTACCAAATTCGCGTTGTGGATATTCCGCCAGCAGAACTTTACCCAGCTTTCAGCGACTGTTTAGCGCGGGATCTTTTCATGCGTATCCATTCTGGCAGCTGCGTCCGGAGTTCCGCCCCTTTCAACTCACTTGGGATTTGTCTGATTCATAGTCACTCCAAGCTCTCTACCACCCGATCCGCGGCGCCTTCCGCCGGACAAAATCTGATTTATTTCGCTGCTCACGAGCCAAACACCGGGCTGATCCGCGAGCGAGCGGTCACTTCTCAATCCGCGTCCAGCGTCCAAGTCTCTCGCAGCTCAGCGCCCTCTTCCACCCTCCCCAGTCCACCATGCAGCCGACCTCGCTCCTCGTCGCCCTGGCGCTGCTGACGTCGCCCGCGCTGGGCGCCAACCTCAAGGTGCACCACCGCCACCACATGAAGTTCCGCGAGGTGACGGTCATCGCCGACAACGCCGAATGCCCC
>JAHWLF010000078.1:3094-22864 GCA_024679295.1 Phytophthora parvispora
CCCCGCGCAGCCCGAGTTGCTAGCCCCACGTCGTCTACAGCCTCCGGCACCACCAACTCGGCGGGCACGGGCGTGTCGCCGTAGAAGACGCGCAGTGTCTTGGCCTGTAGGCAAGACCAACTTTTTTGCAAGATTACGTAGGCTGGTGATCAGTTCCACATACGGTTATATACATATTCACATTGAAGACACACACTCTGACAATCTGCCCCCGATCAAGATGTCGCCGACGTTCCTGCTGCCCGTGACGCGCCGCTCGCTGCCGTTCGCGTCCTGCCTTCTCCACTTCTGCTCCTCCGTCCCCTCCTCCCCGTTGCAGTTCCTCATTTCGTCCTCGTCGCGCGACCTGGGGCGCTCGTTCCGCTCGCAGCACCCCTCGCTCCTCTCCACCCACGAGCACGAGCCCATCCCGGACAGTTCCGACCCAAACGACCTTCAAGCGGCGCTGGGCGTGTGCGACGGGGTCGTTCTAGCCGCCAGCGGCTGCGGAGACGACGTCGTCAACCTACCGAGCTACGTCGACGACGAGGGCCTCCAGTGCGAGCAGAAGGTGGCGACTCTCGTCTCCAGAGACCATTTGGTCGCCAAGTTATCGTGGACCGAAGGGTTCGTGGGGGAACGTTCCCCCTCAGCTGTGGGGAGGGCGAACTGGGCGGTAGAACAGGAATTGAAGTCGAAATTTAGGGGTGATGGACAGTGGGCTCATAACCTACTTATTCTACGGACCCCCATCAGGATGGACGCGTTTCTGCGGGGTCGGTTGTTCGACTTGGTGTGTGGGAGGACGCTCTCCATGAGCGTCAAGAGGGGACGCATTGCTTTCGTCCACCCATTGGATGCGGCAGAGACTTGTGGGGGGATTGGAGAGCATGGGGTGGTCACGTTGACGGGACCCGAGGCGTTGTCGTTCCAGGACGTCGCCAACGTGTTGACGGAGGGTATTGGAGACAAAGTGAACTACTCGAACTTCCCTCTGTGGGCCGTGCAGCCGGCACGGTGGGTGCGCGGGGTCCCCGGAGACGCCATCGAGGAGGAACTTGCGGTGATTCGGGCGTTGGAGGCTGGCGCGCAAGAGAAAGTGGACACGCAAGTGTTGGAGAAGCTGCTGGGGCGCAAACCACGCTCGTTTCGTGAGTTTGTCGCTGAGAATGCAGACGCGTGGCCGCGAGCTGACCCACTTTAGCGAGGATAAGAGGTGGTTGCTGTTCTGACGTGGCAGAAAAAGAAAGGTCCTCGGAGTGAGATCGATTGACACTGAGATGAACACGATCGAAAATATACATGTTTGGAGCGCTGTTGCATGTCCTCCTTCGACCTGAGGACAGCTTTTTCGGGTTGGAATTCGGGCGAGCCAACTATAGCAACTTCCTAACTTTTGTTCGTGCAGCGCGAGGAAGACACTTTTGTTTGGACCGTCAAGTTCCCACCCGTATGCAGAAGGTTTAGCATTTAAGCATGGGAAATCGGTTGTCGCTGCTTGAGGCTGCGAAACGAGGGAGAATCGAGGAGGTGAAGCTGGCTCTGGAGCGTGGTGAGCTCGTGGATACCAAAGACGTGAATGTATGGACTCCTCTGCTGCTGGCAGCTCGAGAAGGCCACACTGGGGTGGTAAGTTTACTTCTTTACTACGACGCAAGCTTTGACTTGAGCGGGAAAACAGGGTGGACAGCGCTGATGTGGGCTGCCGACGCCGGTCACCAAGGTGTGCTGCAACTCTTACTCGACCGGAGGGCGAGTGTCAACCTACTTGATTGTGTCCTGCAGGGCGACACACAGGGTGTAAAGGCTGCTCTCAACCGAGGAGAGAGCCCAAACAAAAGAGATATCGATAAAACTACAGTTCTTTTGGTGGCTGTGGAAAACGTGTACGAAGAAGTGGTCTGTCTTCTTCTTGATCACGGTGCTGACTCTAATGCAGTAGGGAAAGCAGGCAAAACTCCGCTATGTATCGCTGCGGAGAACGGAAAACACACATCGTTCGCATTTTACTTGACCACAAGGCCGTGGTTGATCTGACTGACGCGGTGCTGTGGACGCCTCTGATGTATACCGCTGCTGGTGGCCAACTCGAAACTCAGCAGCTATTGATCAGGCGGGGGTCGAATATCCACGCTATCTCCAGACACGGACAGACTGCTTTGTACCATACAGCAAGAGGAAGGATCAGCGCAAGTCCTTCTCGATTGTGGTGCCGAGATCGATTTGGCCGATTCGAGTGGACGAACGCCGCTGTGGACTGCCTGTGAGAACGAGAAGGATTCAGCGCAAGATCGGTTTGGCCGATTCGAGTGGACTAACGCCGCTGTGAGCTGCCTGTGAGAACGAGAAGGAAGAGTTTATTTGGCTTTTGATCACTCGAAACGCGAATATCAACGCCCTGGATAATGATAGGAGGTTTGTCCTGCTGGACTCTGTGGAGCTGGGCAAACAGTTATCCGCTACGATTCTTCTGACAAATGGCGCAGATGTCAATCTTTCGTGTAAGCGAGGGGTGACCGCGCTAATGTTTGCAGCGATGAAAGGCAACTTGGATATGCTGCAAATTTTGCTGAGCCATAATGCAGATGCGAGCAAACGCAACATTTTCGGTAGAACAGCACTAGACTACGCTGAAACCCGCGAAACCCCAATGCTAGCAACACTTCTGCGGCAACATGGAAGCATCACACAACCTGGTCGGCCAGCCCATAATACTGCGCTTCAAGGCGATGGAGTCCAGGGATCCAAGATCGCAGAACTTTTTGATGAGTATGAGTATAAACGTATAACTGTGAAAGATGCGGGGACGGAAACTGAAGCAACGGTGGAGTCTGTGGTTTCCGAGTGATAGTGCTTTCCACCTGTCTAAAACCACGATGGTGGAAGAATACCACGGCGGAACTGACAGTGAAAGTGAAAATCCCCCCAACTCAGGGGGAGAAGAGGAGTCCCTTGTCGCTGGGTGTTAGGACGAGTATTCTGATTCCTCCGTGACCGAAAGCATGAGCGATGACAATTCTGTGGAGGAGGGTCTGGAGTCGCAAGCGGAGAGTGCATCACCTCTGGGGAATATCCATTTACTAGTGGATGCTGTTGTACAAGGTGACGTTAGCGCAGTCGAAGCTGCACTAACTAGAGGTGAAGACATTGAAACCACCGACAGCGAAGGGAGCACGCTACTTTTGGCGGCTGTAAAACATGGACGCGACGACGTAGTGAAGTTACACGTTTCACGTGGCGCTAGCGTGGATGTCCAGGCTGCTCGGAAGGAGACGCCGCTGTGCTGTACAGCTAAGGCGGACAAGCAAGACAGTGTGCGTATTTTACTTGATGCTGGCGCCACAATGGATTTTGCAGACCAGTGGAAGTGGACACCTTTGCATTGGGCTGCATCTTGCGGCTACAGGGGGTTCTTTGCCTCCTTCGTGCTCGAAAACTTGACGTAAATGCTCCGGACGAAGAGAAAACACACCATTGTTCCTCGCTGTGACGACGTAGTGAAGTTGCACGTTTCACGTGGCGCTAGCGTGGATGTCCAGGCTGCTCGGAAGGAGACGCCGCTGAGCTGTACAGCTATGGCGGACAAGCAAGACAATGTGCGCATTTTACTTGATGCTGGCGCCACAATGGATTTTGCAGACCAGCGGAAGTGGACACCTTTGCATTGGGCTGCATCTTGCCGCTACAGGGGGGTTCTTTGCCTCCTTCTTGCTCGAAAACTTGACGTAAATGTTCCGGACGAAGAGAAACACACCATTGTTCCTCGCTGTATCAAACGGTCACCTTGATAGTGCTCAAATTTTGTTAAACAATAGAGCGAAAGCCACTATTGGAAATTCGAGACAGAGAACGCCGTTGCATGTGGCCATTCACGAAAAACACGAAGCCATTACCCGCCTATTGCTTGAGCGTAAGGCTAACGTCGATGTACAGGGTGAAGAGGGTTGGACACCTCTGCATGATACTACAAAGCTTGGAGCTTGTGGGCTTACCCGTGTTTTGCTGGATAACGCTGCTTCAATTGACTTGCAGGACGCGCAGGGTGTACAGCTTCTTCTCCAACACGACGCGGATACCTTTCAGCGTGGTCAAGCTAGTAGGACTGCACAAGAGCGCGTGCTGGAGAGCAACCGAGCAGAAGTGGTAACACTCATTGACCAGCACCGTCGGTTGCTCCACGGAACTGCACTTCATGAACGCTGGGAAGTGGCCCAACTGCTACTTGATCGGAATGCAGAAGTTAAGGTTGGAGATGTATGTGGGATGACCTCGTTGACATTGGCAACGCTTCTAGATCACAAGCAAATGGTTTATCTTTTTTCTAGATCGTGGTGGCAACATTAACGAACGAAGCACCATCACAGAAATGCCACTCATCTATGCAGTTGAAAGGCTAGCATCCGGTGACGTGAGAAATGAGATGATGCGGTTGTTGTTGGATCGGGGAGCGTATATCGATGCTAAGGATAATTCTGGCAACACAGCGCTGCGTGTGGCGGTAGATTCCAAAGCCTACAACAACGTTTCCTTGCTATTAGCTCGTGGAGGAGCTGTAGATGAGCCTGACAATTGCCACTGCTCACCTTTGATGAAAACTACACTCAATGGGCACAACAAAATGGTTCACCGCCTTCTCAAAGCAAAGGCCGACCCAAATATCGCTGATAGAACGAAACAAATACCGCTTATTGCTGCTGCGAGCAAATCGCTGTGATAACGTACAACTACTACTTCACTGCGGTGCCATCATTGATTCATTCGACAATGCAGGGATGTCCGCTTTCATGCATGCTGCTTGTGATGGCCATGCAGACGCAGTGCAACTCCTTCTTGACTGGAATACCAACCAGACCCTGACATCTAAGGACGGTCAGACGGCTTTCGACAAGGCCACGGGGAAAGGTAACAATGAAATCATTGCTCCGCTATCCATACAGAAGACAACTAATAACAAAATCTCACCGATCGTTTGAGACTTTTATAATCGTAAAGTTGCAATTGTGACGAATAACCTTCTTAGTCCGTCGTCCACGGCACAGTCCTACGTACATTATTTAAAGAAGTGAATAGTTTCCTTGTACACAAAGAGGTGACGGTTCTCATTATCTCGGAGATAAAACGAGCTCATTGACACGCTCCATCATTAGACTGCCACCCTCACTCATCAAACCGAGGACACATGGGCAATCGTTTGTCGCTGCTCCAAGCCGCGGAGCGAGGCAAAATTGATGAAGCCAAACTCGCTCTGGAGCGTGGAGAGCTGGTAGACATCAAGGATGGAAACGGGTGGACGCCTCTGTTATTTGCTGCACGGGAAGGCCACGAGGGTATCGTGCGTCTGCTTCTTCACTACGACGCCACTCCAGACTTGCCAGGTAAAACAGGGTGGACTCCATTAATGTGGGCCGCGTTTTCAGGCCACGATGCTGTTGTAAGAGTTCTACTAGATCGAAAATCAAGTGTAGACGCCCAGAGCTCGGTCGGTGTTACGGCATTAGTCCTTGCAGCCCAAAAGGGAGACACAAAAATCGCGCGGTTGCTGATAGACCAGGGTGCGTCAGTTAACTTGGCAGACAATGACGGCTGGACCCCACTTCTTCTAGCTTTAAGATCGGGTCACAGCGAAATGGCCCGCCTTCTTCTCGATAGTAAGGCTGACGTCGACGTACGGACCAAGCAAGGCAAAACGGCACTTCAGATCGCCCAAGCTCAAGGTGATCACGGGATTCTGGCCCATATTAATGCCCAATTGAGCGAACGGAAGAAGGAAGAAGTGTCCTTGCTCGATGCTGTGCAGAAGGGAGACACAAATGCGGTGAAAGTTGCTCTTGACCGTGGAAATGCCATTGAGAAACGGGATGCAAATGGCAACACAATGATTCATATCGCTGTGGAAAAAGGATATGAAGATGTGGTTCGTATCCTCGCTGCTCGCGGAGCCGATATCAATGATCACAACAAATCAGGACAGCCACCACTGTGCGTAGCAGCAGCTCTTGGTAGACTTGCAATTGCGCGTGTTTTACTCGAAGCAGGAGCCCCTGTTGATGCAGCAGATGAAGAAAAATTGACACCGTTGTGGCACGCAGCCAATTGCAGCCACACAGAAGTTGTTCGGATGCTACTAAATCATAAAGCATTCCCCGATATCCACAACGGATCTCGCCCGACGCCCCTGTGCGTGGCTTCAGCGCGTGGCAAAGTTGATATCGTGCGCATTTTGCTGGAGCATGGAGCCAAGACAGAACTATCAAATCGAAAACAATTAGGATCCTTGTTGTACGCTGCGGCAGCAGGCCATGGCGACGTGGTGCGTGTGCTGCTTAAACACAGAGCAAACGTTGATACGCGCAACACTCGGGGGCAAACTGCGCTCTCTCTTGCTTCATCTCGTGGCATCCTTGATGTTGTGAAGATTTTGTTGGGTGGAGGCGCCAAGATTGATCTTCCCGATTCCGAACAGCGGACGCCGTTGGTGCATGCGTGTGCTGGTGGGCAAGCAGATACTATCCGTTTTCTGCTCGAATGCAAGGCGAACCCCGACGTTTACAACCTGGAGGGGCAAACGCCACTCACCCAATCTGTCTTACTTGGTAAAATGGAGATTGTCCAGATACTCGCAAGCAGCGGAGCTGCTATAGATTTACCTGACCAACAAGGTATTACAGCTCTGATACATGCCGTTTGCAGTAGGCAACCTGAAATGGTACGGCTGTTGCTAGAGCAAGGGGCGGATGTTGGCAAATATGATCTAGATGGGATGACAGCGCTTGACTACGCCGAGAAGAAGGATCCAGCAATTGTTGCGCTTATCACTGGGTATCAACGGTCGCTTCAGCTCGAATTGCTACATGCTGCTAAACGAGGGGATGTGGAGCAGATTCGTGCTGCGCTGACGAAGGTGAAGAACGTGGATATTCGCGACGACTGTGGAAATACGCCACTACTGTTAGCTGTAGCAGAGGGGTATTCCGACGCTGTTCAACTTCTTTTAGACTATAAGGCTGATGTGAATGCTGCTAGAGAGGATGGCCGTACGGCGTTGATGCTTGCTACAGAACAAGGAAACGAGAAGATGGTGGAAAAGCTGCTGCACAGTGGTGCAGAAGTAAACGTTTTTGATGTAAAGGGTGCTTCTGCCGTGCTACTCGCTGCTAGAGGACGGAATCACACGATGTTGTTACTTCTACTTTCGGGTAGCGGGGATATCGATGCCACGAATGAAAAAGGAAGCTCGGCGCTTATGGAGATAGTTCTACGTGAGGATATCGATGCTGCTCGAATGTTACTGGTAAACGGAGCAGAGATCAACATTCGTGACAAGGAGGGAACGGCCCCATTACTGGCAGCAACTTCACTTGGAGACGACGACATGGTGAAACTTTTACTGGATCATGGGGCGAAGGTCGATTTAGGGAACAATTCTGGATTGACTCCGCTGATTAGAGCTGCGAGACGCAATGACTCGATCACGCGACTGCTTCTTCATTACAGCGCGTGTGTAGACAAACAAGACGCGAATGGCCAAACCCCGCTAATGAACGCTGTGATCCATGATAAATATGACGTGGCGGATACATTGTTAGGTGCCGGTGCTGCGGTAGATTTGGTAGACAACGACGGAATGACCGCGATGATGTGGGCTGCGTTCTATGGCCATGATGATATTGTACGGCTTTTGTTTAGCAGCCACGCAGATATCGACCTAAAAAATAAGGAGGATCAGACAGCGTTTCAAATTGCGGAGACAAAAGAACAGCAAAACGTTGTTGATCACTTGATCGAGTACAAACGTCGGCAAGAATCCGGTGATGCATTGTTACAAATATCCCGTCATGGTAGCTTGGACGACGTGAAGACAGCTCTTTTGAAGGCAGGGGATGTCGATTTCCGGGACAAGGACGGACAGACCTCGCTAATGCTAGCAACTTCGTATAATCAGAACGAGGAAGTAGTGCGTTATCTTCTGGAGGAGGGCGCTCAAGTCAATGCTCAAGACAGCAAGGGAAACTCTGCTCTTCATCATGCGGCTCTGCAAAATCGCTGTGGTATAGCAACGTTGCTACTCGATCACGGTGCATCTATCGACTTAGGTAATGTTGATAAGGAGACACCGTTGCTGAGAACCACAACCACGGGGCTGGGAAGTGAAAAGATGGCACGTGTTTTGCTTGACCGGAATGCAGACATGGAGGTTTTGAACTTTTGCGGTTGGACAGCTCTAGCAAAGGCTGCTTTCTTTGGTAACTCTGCAGTGGCTACCCTGCTGATTGAACAGGGGGCAAACATCAACGGCGGTACCAGATACGAGGAAACACCACTGATGATGGCTACCAAAAACGGTAACACGGACACCATCCGTCTACTTGTCGAGCGAGGCGCTGACATCGATGCAACAAACTGGATACGGCAAACAGCACTGCGTTTAAGTGTAGATAAAGGTGACACTGAGATGGCCTCGTTACTTCTTGAGCTCGGCGCTGTCATAGACACACCAGATAATAGGCAGCAAACGGCATTTATGGCTGCTGTGCTCGAAGGCAGCGAGGATATGGCTCTACTACTACTAAAATGGAAGGCAAATGTAAACGCCCAAGAAGAGAGCGGAAAAACGACCCTCATGTTGGCCGCAACTGCCAACTTATGCGATGCTATGTTGGTTCTTCTTACCCATGGAGCTTTGGTCGATCTGCAAGACAACACCGGAAAAACCGCTCTCATGCATGCTGCCACGATGGGGCATATCGATGCCGTACGTCTTCTACTTGCTCACAATGCCAACATGGATCTCAGGTCGAATGATTCTCGAACAGCTCAAGGCTGGGCTCGTCAAAATAATAAAACCGAAGTGATCGCACTGTTAGAGGAGCGCTGTCAAGAGCGAGCTGCCACTAATATGCAACTTCTGAGTATGTGTCTGCAAGGAAACGTGGAGGGGGTAAGCAGTGCGCTCAAAAGAGGAGCAAATGTCGACTGCGTTGACATCAACCAGCGGACTCCGCTTCTGCTCGCTGTTATGGAAAATCATGAGGAAATCGTACGGCTGATCCTGCGTAAAAACGCTAACGTTAACGCCCAGAACGTTGTGGGGCGCACAGCACTAAGTATCGCCGCACAAGAAGGCTACCTGCGACTCGTTCAAATGTTGGTTAGCAGCAATTCCAATGTCAATTTGGCTGATTCTACAGGCTGGACACCTTTACTATATGCAGTGAAAGCAAGTCATGGAGGTATCGTCCAATTGCTGTTAGAGCATGAGACCGATTGTGAAGTTCCGAACGATGCTGGACAAACGCCTCTGGTCATGGCCGCTCGATACGGCAGTGTGGAGGTGGCAAAAAGTTTAATCCAGCATGGTGCGGCAGCGAATATCGCTGACCGAAGCCAAACCACACCGCTCATGTTTGCCGCAAAGGGCGGCTACTATGAAGTCGTTCGTTTGCTTCTAAAGGGTAAAGTAGATATCAACGCTCAAGACTTGAATGGAGATACGGCACTCTTTCATGCTGTACCGTCACATCAGTGTGCATCCCTTTTACTAGACCACGGGGCTTCTATCGACTTGTCTAACAAGAAGGGGGTAACCGCGTTGATGAGAGCAACCGAGCAAGGTCATGATGAAACACTCCGACTCCTGCTTGATCGGAATGCGAGTGTTGAAAATGGCAACGCAGACGGGTGGGCAGCTCTGATCTACGCTGCAGCGAATAACCACCGCGTAGGTGCAAATGCATTGC
Source organism: Phytophthora parvispora (assembly GCA_024679295.1). Taxonomy (NCBI): domain Eukaryota; phylum Oomycota; class Peronosporomycetes; order Peronosporales; family Peronosporaceae; genus Phytophthora; species Phytophthora parvispora. The sequence continues at coordinate 12,811 of JAHWLF010000078.1, forward strand.
TGGATGATGGCGCTCACGTCGACTGTAAAGACGGTCTTGGTAATACCCCACTGATGTACGCTGCACGAGGCGGATTCGCCGACACCATTTGCCTCCTGCTTGATCGAGGGGCCGATATTGACGCTGAGAACACGCGGGGCGAGACTGCATTGATGCATGTCGTGAGTGAAGGTGATTCTGCTAGTGCATCGTTACTTTTAGAGCGGGGAGCGGCGGTAGATATAGCCGACAGAACCAAGACAACACCATTGATGCACGCTACGACGTTAGGGAGCGGAGAAATGGTGCAGATTCTGCTGGAATGGTACGCGGACACCAACATCGTTAACATTTGCGGCGAGAGTCCGCTTAGCGTCGCAGCTCGCAGCAACTTTTGCGATATCATGAAGTTGCTCATTGCACACGGAGCAAATATTGATGTGCAGGACAACACGGGCAAGTCAGCTCTTGTTCATGCCGCTATCGCAGGCCAGATCAATGCTGTTCACGTTCTTCTCGACGAAATCGCAGACCTGAGTTTACTATGCAGTGACGGGTGCTCAGCTCTAGACTATGCCCAGCAGCAAAAGAAGACCGATATCGCAGTTCTCCTCCAAGATACTCAACGTGAACGTGAGGAGATAAAGTCATCGTTATTGAATTATGCGGCCGCAGGAGACGTAAAGATGGTGGAGGCGGGGGTAAAACTTCACGCAAATATTGAAGTGAGAGACGAAGATGGAAACACGCCGCTCTTGGTGGCTGTCGCCAACAACCACGAAGAGGTTATTAAGCTGATGCTGGAGAGCATCGCAGACGTCAACGCGCAAAATGCACTGGGAAGGACTGCACTGAGCATCGCCTCGGAGAAAAATCAATCAGGAATCGCCTGGACGCTCCTTGACTGCGACGCAAAGGCAAACTTGGCCGATTCGAGCGGATGCACGGCGCTGATGTATGCAGCAGCAGCTGGAGGTGACGCGATAGTGAGGCTGTTGCTGGACCATGACGCCGATATTAATTCAACGAACGCGGAAGGCGAGTCGGCATTGATCAAAGCGGTGCAGAATTGTCACGAAAGCGTAGTTGGGATCCTCATAACTCACGGAAAGGAGACAAGTGGCATTGATGATGATCTTGATCCGGGTGATAGACTCGCCTCAAACATCAGCGGGAGCGATTCAGACGCTGAGCTCAACCTCGACGCACCAACTCGCGCCGGTTTGACACCATTGATCTTTGCTGCACAAATGGGTCACGCGGACATCGCCAAGACTCTGCTAGACGAAGGTGCCTTAATTGATCTTGTAGACGGAAAGGGGTGGCCTCCACTGTTCTACGCTGCCGATCACGGCCACGAGCACGTCGTCTCCCTCCTGCTGCAATATAAGGCTGACACAACTCTGCAGGACGAAGAGGGGCATACTGTTCTCAACGTCGCCGAGAAAAGCGGACGAAATCGCGTCCTCGCCCTCATCCGCGCCTACCAGCGTGAGCGTCGGGAAAATGCAGCAGCGTTCCTGGACGCCGCGTCCAAAGGAAAAGTCGATGACGTCCGAGCTGCGTTGGCGAAAGACTATCGCATCGAAGTTTGCGACAAGAACGGATGCACCGCGTTGCTGCTGGCTGCTCGAGCTGGACACGAAGACGTTGTCCGGTTCCTTCTCAACGCTGATGCACAGGTCGATGCCCAGAGTACATTGTCCGTGACTCCATTGCTTGAGGCAGCATACAAAGGCCACGCAGAGGTGGTCCGTCTGCTGGTTCTCCATGGCGCAGACGTGGATAAACCTGACGATGACAACTCCACCGCGTTAATCTTGGCAGCTCAAGCGGGTCACGAAGTGGTGGTTCACCTTCTCTTGCAACGCGGGGCCAACGTCAATGCTCAAGCGAATGGCGGCGAGACGGCACTGCACAAAGCAGCGCAGAATGGGTATGTGGACATCGTCTCTCTGCTTGTGGCGTACGGCGCTCCTGTCGATACGGGAGACGAAGAACGCTGGACACCACTGCTATACGCCGCTCGAGAAGGACACTCCGACGTGGTGCGACTTCTGCTGGAGGGGGGAGCAAGTGTCAACGCACGCACCCGGACAGGAGAGACTGCACTTTGCAAAGCTGCGTTTGAAGGCCACATCGACGTTGTGAGCGTGCTGCTGGAACATGACGCCGCGGTGAACTTGGCGAACGTGAAAGGTTGGACGCCACTGCTGTTTGCAACGCAGAGCGGCCACAATGCGGTCGTCCGTCTGCTCCTGGATAACAACGCTAGCTTTGAGGAATAGAGAACAACTGTGAAAAAAAAACTTCAAAGGAAAGCGAATTCGAGTGTTCATTTGATCAGCAAATGTCGAGCAAAGCTTCAGCACGAACCTGAAGCTGATAGGAAGAAAAAACAGGCCCATTTTAGCGGGTGGTTGATGCCCGCTTAGTCCTTGACAACTTGGATGGGGGAGTGCTCGAGCAGGTAACTGCCATCGGTCGCCGGGTTGTCGCTCTTGGGAGTCATAAGCGACACAGCGACCGTCACGACGGGCGGAATGATGAGCGTCACGATGAAAGTGATCATGCTGTTCTGCGAGTAGAGGCCCTCGGGCAGGATGAACCAGTTGAAGCCGCCCACGAACTTGCCCTGGGCAATCACGCCGCAGATGAAAATGGTGATCAACCCAGCGGCGCTGCCAGCCAATGCTCCCGTACGGGTCGCACGCTTCCACACACCGAGCAGCATGGGGCCAACGGCGGCCGTGCACAGCAGATCAGCGATCAAGAAGAGGTTCAGGATGTCGTACTGCTGGTATCCGATCACGATGGCCGGCACATTAAGCAACGCTGCAATGACACCAAACACAATTTAAAGTCAGAGACCTCAGGAGCCGCATACCTCACCCCACAAAATCAACTCACCAACAATGATACGCGCGTACAACAGCGACAGCTTGGGGAAGCACGTGGTCAACTCAGCAGCAATTCCGATCTGGATCGAATCTGACACACCGCTGGCCAGCATCGCAATGACGATGACGATCAGCACCTCCCACCCACGGCCCATGTCGATCAAGATGGCGAAGAACAGGTCTCCATCCGGGTAGGCCAGGTACGACACCATGCCGGCCAGCGCCAGCGCCACCGTGAACGGGATGATGATGCCGCACGCCATGAACGCCGCCTTACGCAGCGTGTGGTCGTCATACGCAGCGTACACCCGTTGCCAGAAGCCCGTGAAGAACAAGTTGGACGCCGTGACGGCGATCACGAGCGTCACGAGCGTCTCGAAGCCTTCCACCGTGAAGGCCGCGACATTGGTCCTCGACCAGGCTCCTTCCGGGATGGACACGTGGAAGCACATGGCGATGCAGACCACCGCCAGCAACGCGATGACCCCAATGCCCTGCCACACATCCGTCGCCAAACTGGCGCGCAGACCGCCGATCAACAGGTACAGGTTGGTCAAAAAGACCACCACCAAGATGGGGATCAGCGGGTGAGCATTGGGCGACAACATGGTGGTCAATTGGGCCACACACGTCAATTCCGAGGCCAGCGAGATGAACTGGTAGAAGACCGAGATGAGACCAATGTAGACCTGCATGATGTAGCCGAATCTCTGCGCCACGACGTCCGTCATGGTGACGTTCTCCCCCATTGCCGACCTGGTATATGGCCCCACGACGGCCAACACCAGCATGCCACACACTCCCGAGAGCGTGTAACCGATGACACCCCAGGACCCGGCGTCCACGCCGATCTCCGGGAAGGAGAAAAGGGTCCACGAGCCCATTCCGGCCGAGAAGAAGCACCAGGCGAGACGGAGAGCGGTGGTGGAGTTCTTGGCACTATTTCATTTTTATGACAATATTATTGGCAATTACGAAATGGATTAGAGAGAATTGGCATAAAAAATATTGTCTTTGACGGATGTTGCGTTGCGTACCTGACGAAGTTCTTGACCGAGTTGACCTCCATCCGGCGGCTGACGACGATGGCGTAGGCGGCCACGGCCACCAGCGTGGCGATCATGACGCCGTAGGTCACTCCGCTGGCGAGCATGTCTGCGTGAACGAAATGGTTAGCACAATAATTGTTATTGGGATGGAATAATTGGCAGGTCAGTTTAGGCTAGTGCTAAACGCCTTACTTGATCTGAGACTGCGGTTTAGGCAGTCGGGAGATGGCAACACGAGGCAAAATGGTCAACAACAAGAAGAGCAGCAGTCCCTCCGCCGGTATGACCCGGATCAGGTTCTAAGGGTCTCATCTCAGCCGGCCAGCGCGCGGAACTGGTCCGTGGCTGGCAGTCGGCACCCCTCGCTGACTGAGTGTCAGTGCAACACACACACACGCAAAGGCAACGGAGAGACAGGGGGTTAAGTGGTGCTAAATACCCGAAGAGAGAACTGCGAGAGGCTCGAAGCGAATCCGCGAATGGCAAATGGGGAGCCAGTCGGACGCTTCGATAATTTTGATTTGTGTATCCATCAAGGGGTTTACCCATCACCCTGTGGTTTCTGATTGGGCGAAAGCGTCGTAAAAAAGACGCGATTGGCGGAGAGGTTTTTACTTAAAAAGTGAATACATGTACAGCGCTCGGGTCAGTTGCCTTTGAGGTGCAAGACAAACAACGACAAAGCACGGTGTTTCTTGTCCTTTTATTATCATAATTAGTTGCTAGTCGCAACGCGCATCATGAGAGGATTTTTCATGGTCAACGTGAGGTCCAGAATGGGGCGAACTTCCTGGTTTGGTTCCTCGACCAGGTGAAATCTGCTGATGATAGTCGCGATCGCGATCTTCAGTTCCAACGTGGCCAGGTTCCTGCCGATGCAAACTCGTGGCCCGCTGCTGAAGGCCGAGTACTTGACCGGCAATAAATTTCCAGTTTGCTCATCGATGAATCTCTCGGGGTTAAAACTCGTCGCATCGGCCCCCCAAACGCTTGCCAGTCGACCGGCAGAATAGAGGTGCAGGAACACGTCTGTACCGGCCGAAATGAAGGTTCCATCCTGCAAGACGGTGTCTTTCTGGCAGTGGTAAGGGATACTTGGAACGGTTGGGTGAAGGCGGAAAACCTCTCGGAGGGTGGCCTCCAGGTACGGCAGATCCTGAATTTCTTCGTACGAGGGCACGTAGCGGTCGGATTCTACGAATTTCGGCAGCTTTGTGAGGATTTCAGCGCGTAGTTCCGTCTCAACTTGCGGGTGGTAACTCAGGGAGTGGAAGAACCAGGCCAACGTGTCGGAGGTCGTGTTCCTCCCGGCCTCGAGGCTCGTCATGACAATGTCACGCACTTGCGTGGGTGTGATCTCCTCTTGCTTGGTCAGGAGAATCGTCATGAGGTTCTTGTGTACTTGGTGGTCTTCGACTTCGTCGGATTTGAGGCTCTCCGTTCGTTGCATCGCATCCATGATCAAGTTCACAGCGAGCGTGTCCATTACGCCGATCGCCTCGCGCAGGCGCCGCTCGTTTCCGATGTTTAGGAACCGCAGGAACTTCCAGAGCCATGTCGGCTTCGTGAAGCGCTCGCTCGAGATCCGATTCGCGTCGTCGAAGGCAGCCTCCCTCGAACGGGTGCTCTTTGCAGGCGGTTAGCAGCTCCAAGTTGCAGCCGAAGCCGATCTCGGTGAACGTGTCGAGAGTGAACTGCCGCATGAGTTTGTACATGTCGAAGGGCTGCTGGTCCTCGCTCTTCTCCTTTAAAACTTGTTGCAGCTGCAGCGTCTTCTCCTGGATGACTGGAGTCATGTACTCGCGCAACGCTCGGGTGGTGATGAGGTTCGCAAAGACTTTACGGTGGAAATGCCACTTTTCTCCGTTGAGAAGCACGGCGGACTCGCCCAGGAGGTCGTCAAAGATGTCGCGGATGCTGTCGCTCTTGATAAAATTGCAGCTCTGCGTCTTCAAAATTTCCTCGAAGTGTTCGGGTCTCGCGGTGTACATCACGTCGTTCTTGCCGAGGAGATGCAGAACGAACGGCTGCCCATCGCGACTCAGCGAGTTATCAGCCAGCCACTCATGGTAGCGGCCCATGTTTCTTGCCAGTGCCAGCGTGTTTCCCACAATCGGCACGAGCGACGGCAAATACGGCAAACGAGAAGACCCGTGGAATAGTTTCTCAAGTTTCAGCGCTTTAGCAGATCGAAGAACGATGATAGCGGACAGTAGCACCAGTCCGCCTGCCAGGGGAAGGATGACCGCCGACAGATCGCCGGCCATTCGAAGTGGAGGTGTTTTATCCGTTTACTTTCCTCCGACGAGCTAAATCCAAGAATTGCGGGACGGGTTGGCAGCGCTGGACGAAACGAGCTAGAGCCGTTAGATTGAGCACCCACAGGCAAGCAGGATCTCAAACTATAAAAAAAACTCTCAGTAATTGAGGTCGGTTGCTGACCCTTATCGCTCACTGTTCGTGTTCGCCAACCTCTGAATCAGGGCCCATGGGGTATCATCTGCCTCCAGACAGTATGCACGAACTTCAGAGTGGTAGAACTAAATTGCTGTGTTGCATCGGCAAACATTTATATAGCAACCACGATACAAGCAGCGCTGCCTCTGCGTTTATCAGACTAGCACCCGCCTGTAGTAAAACTCGTGGTAGGCCTCCATAACTTTCCGGGTTTCTCTCGTCACCAATTTGCGATCCGTAAATCTGTGCGCGGCATCATCAACATTGAGCCTGTCATTTTTCCATTTCTTGAATAGCATTATCTGTAACTCGTTGGCGAGAGCCCCGACCTTCGTCTCTTTAGCGTTGTTCTTCGCGACTGAAACAAACGTCATCGCGAGGTCTAGCTTATCATAGTTCTTGGCCAAGACGGTGATGGGTCTGAGATTGTCTGGTTTCTTGGCATTCAGTTATTCACGAACGACATCCAGGTGCTAAATGCCGGGGTCTTAATGATTTTCCCACGTTTCCCATTCAATTGCAACAGCTCGAACACGGTGTCTGCGCTTCGCCGGTTTTGCCGACCAATTCGAAAGCTGAGCTTGCTCCAACTTCTTCACCGTTGCTTCCAAGCGGGGTACTTCCTTCGCGCATTGAGCATCGTCGTGACACGTTCGTCTCGTCCGTGGTGGTGGTTGGTTAACGTCGTCACTAGCAGTTTTTCAACAGCACCCGGCGTCTTCTTGTTCCGTTTCGCCACAGCTCCAGCCCAGCCTTGAAATTCCGGTCTCTCCAAAAGCTTGGAGTCGACTTCGCCAACCTTGAACTTCATGTAAAGTTTGTTCGCAGATTTCTGAGGATTCAAGTTGAGCGAGTTAATCAGACCTTTAACTTTGGTAGAAACGCCGAAAGCTCTGTCCTCTTCGTCTGCCTCCAAAACCCCGCCAGTCCATAGCGAGTTAGCAGCCCCCGTATTAGCATTAACGGAGGTCAGTAGAGCGAGAATTGTGAAGAGCAGGGAGAAGTGACGTCCGAGAATCATGTGGTACTCCTTATTGCGACTTAATGCGAGGTTCGGAGCAAATTGCCGAGTGTGCCGTAGAATGGAAGTCAACGGCGTGGCTACATGAACTGTACAGTATTCGGTGAAACGAATAGGAGCCGGATAGTGCCCTACCCTGTATTTGACTGGTCACGGGACCGAGTTGATACCGTTAACGACTGCTGCACAGGGTTTGCATTTGCAACTTGCACATGGGGAATTTGCTTTGCACGAGGCTGGGACATCCATTCAGCTCCAGGATTTTTCTTAGGTTACACTCCCCGCTTTTTCCGTAGGAGTTCGGTGCCGTCGACAAATAAGTTGAAGCCACGCCTGGAGTAACGCATAACCGAATGACGCGAAGTCCCATCAGAAGATTGCATTCCCAATTTGATGGGAATTTCACTTTTCAACCAGAGAGCACCGCATTAAGCACTTTTGTGCCGGAAATTGCAAACTGCAGTCAGTCTCGTATTCCGGAATTTGGGTCGAAGACTAGGATCGTTTGAGCCTGGGATCACGGCGCTCATGGAATGCGGTCACGTTTGGATGAATTCCTTGTTTTCAGGCATCTGGCGCCAGGTATTTGAACTCAAACGCGCTCCGGTTGTGTTAAACAATGCCTAAACTGCATTTCAGAGTTGCTATCATTCTTGGCCCATGTCTGGCAGAAGCTGCTGGTGAGGTATGGTTGTGAATGCACCTAATACGAAATTTCTAGAGAGAAATTCCCGGAGAACCTTTCGCCGCCATGAGCGTGCTTTATCACCACAATTTCAAGCTCTGACCAGTGTTTTATTCGCACGACGAGGTAAGACATTGTTGCGATGCTGATCGCAGGGGGCGCCCTAACGGGAATTTTCTGCAGCATCGAAAAAACTTTGAATCTGTCAACGTTTTAGTATTTTACTATCGGCCAACGTTGGGTCTTCTGCTCATAACGCTGGTGCTGTCGACCTTCCATTGAACAGCAATGCCCCGAATCTTAGCCAAGTGTTATGGCTTTAAAACCAGTTTTGTCCCGACAGCAGCTTCACCGTTGTTAGGCCCTCAGTGCTAGCCACGATGGTAGTATTTTATCTCCATTGCAAGGAGATTCTTGACATAGCGCTCTATCAGTTCATCGGACGAAGGGACATTCACAAACTCCAGTTTCAGTTACTCAGGGTCCTCCTTTTTCGCTATACATTTGCCGATCAGTGCACCCTGTATGTTTGCCGCCAGTTTCTCCGTACTGGGATCCTTCGTTGCCATATGCAACACCTCCAGCAAATTTATATCATTGTTGTTACCGCTGATCATAGTCGTTTTTTTTCTCTAGGTAACGGTGGTTGTAGACGTCCAGGTACTTAGCCCACAACTCGAACTTTGGTTCGAACCAGCATCCTTGAGCTTAAAGAGAACAAACGCTGACTTGGGCGGATCTCCGTGATCTAGCCAGTCCCTTGTCAATTCTCTCTCCACCAGTATGCCGATGTTCACCTTGATGGGATCTTGCTTCGCTTTCTCAACCATTCGACCGACGCCGGATCATTGTCGTCGACACAAGCGGCTCGAACTAGGATTCTTGATTCTTCGGGTTCTGCTTGTTGAAAGTCTCCATGTAACTCATCCAGGTCTTAAACAGAGGATCCCCGAGAATATTCTTTTCGTCGACTTCGTCGAGCGCTAACAGACGGAAAACTTGGTTGAGAGATTTCGCTTTAGTAAGATAGCCCTGGAGTTTCTCCGTCTGGATTTTAGTTGGAGCGTTCTCCATACCAGGGAACTTCTTGAGCGCTAGGAGAATCTGGCTCAGGGGTCTGTCGCTGAAGCCAGCCTGCAATGTCGAGAACAACTCGGTCGGTTATCCTTCACGAAAAAGTTTATGTATGAGGCCCACATGCTAACCTGGGGTTTGCCGGAGAAGTCCCCTTTCCGTAGTGTAACTGCAGCAAGTTGAACACGTCGTCGACCGATTTGCCACTGTCCGAGGTGGACAGATTCCAGTTTCGGGGCAATACTTCCGCTTTTGCTTTGGCCTTCAGAATGATTCTCGACAAGTTTTCATCACCCAGCACTTGCGTAAGTGACTCCACGTTTGATGTTTTCTTGTCGGGGAACTCCCTGTTGTAGGTGCGCACGTACCTACTCCAAGGTCTCATATTCAAAAGTTATGCGGTGGTTTTTGCCGAGTCTGAGCTCTGCAACGGGTTTTTCCTCCCGCGGAGTCAAAACAAAAATATTTCTCTCTCCAGCTTGGTGGCAATGCGTTGCTTCTTTTCACAACCTTCGCAGCCTCGGTTATTTTGAACAGAGCGTCGCCGCTGAAGTACTTCATCATCGTCGGGGCCAATAGCATGTGCTTTTTGGGTACTTTGCGTCGAAATCGTCCACGTACTTGACCCAAATCGTGAATCTGGGGTTTCTGAGAATGTCTTTGGCCTTTTTGTCAAGCTTGAACACGTGGAAGACTTCGGAAGGATCCTTTGCAGTGGCGACCCAGAGCTGCATCTGCTTCTTCTTGACCGGAACCTCTTTGGCGGCTTCAATTATTCGATACAGATCAGTGTCACCGCAGTGAACACTGAGTATTGAAACTGCGGGTGGCGACTTCTTTGGAGTTTTGACGCTCAAGTCGTCAGGATACTTTAGCCAATTGGCAAGCT